>JACJUY010006404.1:504-45184 GCA_014220935.1 Platorchestia sp. MABIK | reverse complement strand
CTAAGTTACACTGTCCCTAAGTTACACTGTCTCTGAGTTACACTGTCCCTAAGTTACACTGTCCCTAAGTTACACTGTCCCTAAGTTACACTGTCTCTAAGTTACACTGTCCCTAAGTTACACTGTCTATAAGCTAAATGCATTACTTTCTTCAAGTTTGCTATGCGACAAATAAACGTCGAAAAGCAATTCATGTAACTAAATACAAGTCGTATGGACGGGAAAAGGATACAATCTTGGCATAAATTTTTTAAAAATTTCTGTGATGAATGCGCACAATCAAAATTCATAACGGAATAGAATTTGTTTAATATGGGCTCCCAAATTCATAGAAAAAAGAAAGCATTCTATTAAAATTATACTTTACACCAATCAAGCGTAATACACATTATCTTGCGGATTGTTTTTTTTCAAATGCCCTCTTACTAACACCAGGATGCAATGACGGTTCAAGCCGGTACCCGTTTCTGACACCTGGGTATTATGACCAAGTTCTCCCTTCTCCCAACGGATAGAATCACAGGGCTTGCAGGATAAAAAAAATTGACAGCTTATTTTTTACAGCTGAAAGAGCTGAAAAACCTTTGCAATAACTACGCGAGTGTGGCAATAACTACGCGAGTGAGAGTTCAATAAAGCTATTTCTGTTGAATTTTCTTCATTAACTAGAGTACGCGACCCGTCAAAAATGACGGGATTCGATTTTTCCCTTCAAATAAGTCTCAAGATATAGATGACGAATAAATATGTCCATCCTAAAAGAACTCACGATTAAAATATTTTCGTAGTTGTGCACTGGTGAAACTCGTATCACAGATACGGTCATTAAGCATCCTTTTATTAAGCGCGTCACAGAGAGGCGGACCAACTTTAATGTGTTCAATGAGATTCCCATTGTAATAACATAGGAGAAACTACGCACAAAAAATATCTAAGTTTATTTATAAATCTAAGGAGACACCTAGCGATTTGTTGTATAATATTAATTGATGTTGATTAATTACTGCGTTGCTTGTTGTCATTCATATCACAAGTATATCTCTCTTAAATCAAGGGAAAGAATGCGTTTTTAATCTTTGCTCACTTGGACAGGAATCTACGTTGAGGAATATCAACCAGTAGCTAACTGCTAAGGTAGTTAGTTACTGATGCATCTTACAAGGGCTCAGAAAAAAATTAGTTTCATTGATATTAACACTATAGGTGTAACGTGACCCACCAGTGTTCACTGAGGAGATTTTCATAATGCTGCTGAGCAGCCAGCAGTCACTCAATTTCGATAGATGCTCAATGGAAACTAAGTAAAGGCGCGATCTATTCAATATTCGTTATTTTCAAAATTGATCTCAAAAACTAACTCTAATTTGAGTTGAATATTGAACTTCAGTTAACCCGCCGCACTTAACGTGTTAAGGTGATTTATCGCTTTGCCATTCATTAAATCAGAAAAAATTGTACACTGAACTTCTGAGTAAAAAATGGACATTCATGCGCGTCTATTTGTCTTGCAAATGCCTTCAAACATCTTTGAAGCATTTGAGATTGTTTCCATGTCGTATGCATGATGCGAAATAAAGATTCACCATCGATACTTACGACCCCGCCCGCTCTATGAGGCTAGTTTTATTCACTTAAGTACGCGTTCAGATATTAAGAGTATTTGTATCGCTTCGTATACATGATACGCCGAAGTGAATTTTCAACAACTCTCAACAACTCTACCTGGCCAAAATTTCAGCTGCAATTTCAGCAGAAGAATGTCACGTTGTAGGGCAAAAACGCAATTTCATTTTCCGTTGTTGTAATGAGAACATTGCAATAAGATCATCGTCCAGTTGCATGCACTGCTCGATTAGGAAAGAAACCAATGGACAATAGCAGGAACCGCCGGAGAAACCACAAATGTCTGCGGCGTCTCGCAAGCGTATCGATCTCTCAGGTTCGTTCGACACGGTCTCCAGTTGCTGAGTCTTGTTTAGAAAAATGCTATAAAAATTGGCAGACGCTGTCATTTCGTCAATTACGATTGTTCATATGTGTATACATACTGTGAGAAAGAGTATGCAAGGTACGAGTAGTCGCAGAAAGCGGGATTGGGCTAGAATTTAGGTGTGAGGTAGAAATTTTTCATTTCAAAAATGGGTAAAAATTATAGGCATACATCCGAAAATTCAAAATACTTGCATAGCCTGAGCGTTCATGAAAAGTTGCTTTTTATAGCTCCAAACTTGAGAAACTCAGTATGGAGTTCTGGAACGATCCTCCAACTCTCATTGATCGGCGGCACCAAACGCAGCAGACGACGCACTTCACAACGCACAGCACATCCTCACCGCATCATGTGTTATCCCGGACTGCGGATGAATTGTGGACCAGAAATTCTGGACTTCTGAGTTCTGGCCATCTGGCCAAGGTAAACTGGATGCACCAAAAAAACTGTTTGGTTGGGGATAAGAAAAACACAAACGAAGAAATATTTCTTGTTGGATATGATTTAATTAATTTTAAAAACCAGGGTGAGATAAATGGATATTTTTAGTTTAATTGATAGTATTAGTGGAACGCACAGGGTAAAATAATACAAATATATGTTGCGCAAGTTAATGTGCTGCGACAATAAAATTTCTGTATTTGTCAAGAAATATTTCGATAGCTGTCAATGCTGTTTCTAGAGGGGAGGTGTTCTCCTGCAGTTTACGACCCTTACACGAGGGTCAATTTACTAGGTTTTCCTGAGTGTACTGCTAATGATACATTTAGGGAAATTTGTATTTCAATTATTCCGAAGCGTTATAGGACTTATTATCATCACGGATATTTATAGCAGCGGGCAGATTTTTTGTACTACGCTCGGCATCAACAAAGTTTTAAAATTCAGACTATATAGTGTACACTGCCCCGTCAAAATTGACGGTACATAGCGATGTTCGTGAAGCCTGTTAATCAAGTAATTAAACTGCTAATGAGTTAAAAATAGCATTACACCCTTATTCCATAAACAACTAAAACTGAGTGATGACGAGATTCAATATTTTCCTCTAATGAATCTTGCACATATAGATGACAAACAAATATGGCCACTCTAAAAGTACCCGTAATTTAAAATGTTCTTGTACTTGTGCGCTGGTGAAACTCGTATCACAGATACGGTCATTAAGCATCCATAAGAGCGTGACAGAAAGGCTGACCAACCAATCAAGCAAGCAACAATTTTGTGCTATTTAATAGAATATACATATTTCAAAACTGTACAAGATTCGTGAATGAATAGATGCACATATAATGAGTCCCAGTCCCGCGCAAACTAAGGCCAGGGGAGAGGTTCTTTTTTGGTTTACCGTAGAATACTCAGCATTTCTATCTCCACTTGGTCGATGCAACCTCAATGAGTGAAACCTATTAGAGGTTAAATGTCTGCGCTATTTATGCAGAATTTTGATGAGAAGCATCTACATATCATTTGTAGGGCTTCGAGCTAATACAAGCGTTTTTTTCATAGGTAAACTTTTACCAGCTGTCTGCCGTTTCTTACCGAGAGATATATAGACCCGTGATAATGAAAAACTTGAGCACACTGGTGTCATTATGGGGAAACAAATTTCCTAATGTGTTTGTTTCTGGCCATGATGTGTTCCAATTGCTGTAAAATCTGATTTCAGAACTCGATGGTGAGCGCTTGATGGGAACCATGTTTCCGCTACTTCCCTTTCCCTGGCCTTGCGTAATTTTCTCATGGGAAATACGGAGGAAAGTTTCCCTTTAAATGGTGTGGCAACACCGGTCGTCTGGAGGAGTCGCAGTGAACAGTTTAAGTGACTCAGCTTAAAACGATACTCGAAGTGAAGTTGATTGTTTAAAAAATAGCGTTCAAAAATGCATATTGATTTGCGAAATCTTGCCAAAACGTTCTCGAATGAGTATAACTGTTTTAAAAGGGAACAATAGATCACCTTTAGCTCTAAGATAGAAGTAATGACCTGAGTTTTATCCTTGTTCGGTATCAACAATACCATTCGTTGCCTTTGAACTTGCCTAACGTGCTCGAAGCGCTCTCCATCTTTTTTGATATCCATATTTTTCTAGTTTACGCACTCTGGTGCTAAAAAGCATGAACGGTTTTCATCATTCATTCTCTCACAATTAATTTAATTAGGGTATAAAAGTTTGCCTAGGCAACACTTTTTTTCAGATGTTAGAGCTTTGGTTTAAAAACTGATGCAGATGCATCTCATAGTTTGCATATTTTGTTGATGTAAATGCTCGTTTGTTTTGTTCGTTTTTCTATAGCTTCAAAGCACCATTTCTTTTCTTTCCGATGTTTTGTGTATGGTCTGAGTAACATTTTGATTGTTTTTCGAAAATCCAAACAACTTCGTTCTCTATACAGTTCGGCACTGTGAAGGAAGAATGTAAGACGATGAACTACCGTAGGTATGAAGTTTTCGTAAAATTGAGCCTTACTTATTTAATTTGAAACAGATTTAGAAAACTGCAATAAAAAATATTTTTAAAAATACACGCCCGAGTTTTTAAGATCAAATCCTGAATTGACATAAAAATTTAAAGTTTTCGAAATTCTTTTTCACTTTTATTTCGGTCACAGATGAACGTGACCACAGCCTGGTGAGTGGGCGACTTTCACGCTCACTGCATTCATTTCAACATTCACCGCCTATTGAATATTTATCGGTCGAGTTCCGATGGACTTGAGGATTTTCCCAGATAAGCCCTGCCACTAATGCAACACATAAGTTCATTCGATTTTAACTTTTGAAATAATGCACCTATCGACTTCAAATTACCCAAACGAAAGATTAAAATATTCTTTCGTTTGAGAGTGATTTGAAGTCGATAGGTGCATTAATTCGAAAGTTACAAGTAGGAGAACTTATATATTGCATGAGTGGTGAGACTTATCTGGAAAAGATCCGGACCTTGGAAGAACTAATGCTAAAAAGATTCTAATTTTAGGAATTGAATTTTCAGAGTATTCAGCAGAACTACCACGAATGGGTAATAAGCTCGTAGCGGGTACTTTTGTTTAAATCCAGTTCAAATACGTTGTCATACGTATTAGTTTCAAGAAATGTAGTCTGATTTTTCGTTGTTAATGATGTACCTAATTCCACAATTATTGAATACCATGCGCAAGTCAGAGCATTGAAGACTTGCAAATTTACCATTACTTAGGGCTTAGAAGAGTAGGCAACATGTGGCTACAAATTTACCACAACGTTAAGTGTGAAAGCATAGACAACACGTACCTACAAATCTACCATTACGTAGAGTGTGGAAGAGTAGGGAACATGCACCAGGAAATCTACCATTATACCTAGAGAGTGGAAGGGTAGGAAACATGTGCATGGAAATCTACCATTACGTAGAGTGTGGATGCGTAGACAACATGTTGTAAACTATAAATTTAAAACCAATAAATTTAACAATACGTAGAGTGTGGAAGCATGTGCAACATGTCTCTAAAATTCAACATGAGTGAGTGAAAGCTGAGCGAAGAATGCGCAGCAGCAGGAGCGACACACTTCACATGGCTCGATGTCAGCCGTGTGGAAATTCGCCTCCCTATTGAACGAGAAAAAATAAGACTTCATTTTCTGCTTGTGAGTCTTGAAAGAGATTGTCTTAAAAGGACGATCGAAAGGTGAAAGACCGCGAATTTCTATTCTTTTTTACTCGGTCGAAAATTAACCAAGAAAGAGATCGCTTGTTGAGCTTGTTTCCAGTAGTTGTTTGATCGAAAAATGCAATTATAAACGGACGAAAATAATCAAGTACTGTTTTTTAAATGGTTCTCATTTTTAATAATTGTTTTTTGAGTAAATTTAAAAAATATCTATCAAGCATCAGGACGAATGACATAACACTGGTTTATGAACAACCATATATACATGTAATGAAATTGGCGTGTTGTATTGAAACCTTCTATCGTAGCTGGTAAACATCTTTATTGATAATTTCAATGTTCAATACTGTTGTACCAATGATTTTTGAGCTCTTAATCTTAGAAAAGGAAGTGAGTGGGTGAGTGTTGAAATGTAATTCAATGAGTTGAAAATTTACTGCTTAAATGCTCACTTGTCTCCTTCGTTTCATTTATTCGTCAGAGTAGCTCTTCATACTGTTGTTAAAATACAGCGAGGGCCGGGGTGGAATCGAAACAATACCTTCTTTCTTCACAGTTAGATGTTTAACTTCTTGCATCACGAAGACAATAGCTATGTACGTCACTGACCAAAGTAATGAAACGTAGGTCAACAGAATGAAAATTTTTTGACCTAAGAATCTGAAAAATTTCATACGTTTTCATTTTCTGTCAAGAGTTTACTTCAAATGAACTGCTAACCTATATATTTCCCTGCACTAAAACAAATATTTATGGAGTTATCATTCCTATACGCAAAACATTAGCCGAGTAATTACTTAGTTAAGTACTACTGTAATAAACATGTTCAAATATGACCACTTGTTTGTCGGATCAAATTTAATGACTTCTATAACACCTCATGAAAACTTTATTCTGCACAATTCCACGAATTCTAACACACTTACCTTTAACGTTCACTATACTGATTAAATATCGGTTTTGTGAAAGAGGATGAAAAAAACTCTGAAACAATTTACCATGATAGGTAATGATACAATTGCGAGACCGGATTTCAAAAATTTATTTGCAAGTAGTTTTATTCAAGAATAATAAGCCAATCATTTAAAAAAAATCGAATAAAGATGAGACAACTATTTTAAACCACTAGATTAATCAATACTTAAATAATCAATCATTTTCAATACTTTCTTAAATACTTCGTGAGCATTTTTCTCGCTGATATTTTATAGCATCAGGTTCCTAGCTATAATTCCAATGAAATAAAAACTGGAATGGGATCAAGTTTTGTTCCGGTAGAGAGAATTTACCTCGGTTTCAACTTCAATGTCCGCGATTGGAAAGCTCGTGATGATCATTAGGATTGATAAAAAATTTAGGACATCAAATCAGTCCAAGAGTTGTTTGTCAGATTTCAGTTTTTTAGTGGGTGATAGGAAAAAAAAAGAAAAGGCATTCTCCTACGTTTTCCATCCACATTAAATTGCTTAAACCAGCTCAATCTATGTTGTGATATATTATATGGCAAAAAATAAAAATAAAAAATGCGCTTCACCAAGAAGGCCATAGGTTTGATTACTTGTATCAGAGCAATACGCATACCGGAGCAAGCGACTCTGAGGTAAAAAACAAAAATACAAACGCAATCAAAATATTGAAAAAACTTTCTTTATGAAGCTAATTGCATTCTTCTTTCTTTTAAAAAAACTGAGATCTGAAAATTCAATGCACTTGCAGTCAAATTCCGCTCTAAAATGTATTATTCAATGAAACTGCAATAAAAAAAGTTCCAACCGATTTTTTTATCCTAAATATTTGCGTTAAGTGAAACGGACTGTTAGAGTCCGCAAATTTAATATCACAAGGACCTTAGAATGCTCAGATACCTGGGGACTCGATGATAAAACTGAAACTGTAGGTGGCTTTTTCCGCTGCCTCCCACGATGAAGTTCAAATTCCGTCCGGTGCGGTTGGAGTGCCTTCGTTCGATGGCCTCTTCCAGAAATTTGTTGACCCCACCATCGATTTCTTGACGAATAATTGTTCATTTATATAGCTCAAGGTGAAGCGCAGAGAAGGTGTGATCTTCTGAAATCCACCCTAGAGGTTGAAGAGATGGCCAAGAATTATGATGTACGGAAGACGCTGAGTTGCAAATGGTAATGCACAAAACTTGATATCGACAAACGCTTGACAAATAAGTGATTAGCATTGAGTGTCAACGAAGTCTTACCAAAATGCGATGGAGATGGTGTTAGGATATATTATCTTCTATTATATCTAAGAAGACTTTATCTCTCTAATTTAACATTATAGGCAGGATATTTTGTGGAAAAGTTACCTGTGAAATGATTAATTATTTACTGAAATTTATTCCTTCAACAGTGAGAGACTGTCAGCATAAAACAAGAAAAATGTAATTAAAGAATTATTCTACAAGAAGTTTATTTCAAAAATTACCCCACAAATGACTCCTGATAACATGTAGATTAGCTAAGTAGCTATGCTTTACTCAAAAATGAAAATTTTGTTTTTAAAATGAAAAATGTATGTCTCAGTGTACAAATATACTTTGTTATATATAATGCTAGGTATAATTTAAAAATTTTATCTATATAAATGAGAAAAATATATTACTTACATAGTCTTGTCCTAGTAATTACTTTTGTTCTGGACAAACCTCAATTTGTTGACAAAATTCATTTGGAAAAAATTCATGAATATTTTCTGAGTGAATTACAAAAGTCTATTGTAAGCCTTATTGAGATGCCAGGCCCTGAATAATACTGCCTACTGATTGTTTCAAATTGTCAATCAAAGCAACAAATTTATGGTCAATATTGAATTTAGGCCTTTCACGGAAATTAGAAATGCCGTTCTAAACAATCACTGAAGGAACACATTTAAAAACGTTTTACACGTATGACATTCTGCTCGCTGATGCGTTATTTTTGAGTTATTTTTTTATTAAGTTGAACTTTGAAGTTATATGAACGTCGCATATAAAAGTGAAGGAGCGGAAACGTAAATATGCTGTAATACGGTATTAATGTAACGATGGGTGAGGTTAGGGTAGGTTATGGTAGGTTAGTTAAATAAACTAACCTAAAAAACATAAATCAACCTAAAATAGCTTACCTTAACTCACCCAAACCGAGCCGTGTTCATTTCCCGCCAAGAAGTGGGCGTGTCTCGCCAGAAAAGTGGGCGTCACCCAACAATGCGGCGACTAAGCAACCGACCATATAATGTTATTCCTATCTGAACGTAATTATTGTTATATCTCTAAAATAACGCATCGGCGAGCAGAATGTCATTCGTGTAAAACGTTTTTAAATGTGTTCCTTTAATGATTGTTTGGAACCGAATTTATTATTTCCGTGAAAGGCCTAAATTCAATATTGACCAAATTTATTCCTATAAGGCTTCAATAAGTGAAGATATGCCATAAATCATGTTACCTATTGCGCATTTCATACTAAAAAATTGTGACTGACACTGTGCTCCAGTGAATTGCCTGTTAAAGATCTGGAAATTTTTCTAATTTGATTGTTTGATAGAGATTGTTAGGTATGAAAAAGCTCAAAATTATTTTTCAGCCTACTCCATAATATCTGGCTGTTTTTTTCTTATTTGATTATATATTTAAAAATGAAAGGATGGTCAACATTACCAGAAAATGATTTGCAAAGTTACTCTAATTGAAAACACAGTTCAAGTTCATGTTCAATGAATCTTTCCAACATTTTGTCAATTACAAGCATAAGCTGTAATCTGTTGAAAATTTGTTTGGTCAATATTGATTTTAATCCTTTCACGGAAATTAAAAATTCCGTTTCAAAGAATTACTGAAGGAACATATTTAAAAACGTTTCATACTAATGATTTTCTGCTCGCTGATGCGTTATTTTTGAGTTATTTAATTTTGAAGTAATAAGAACGTCGGATATAAAAGTGAAAGAACGGACACGTAAATATGCTGAAAAACGGTATGAACGTAACGATGGGTGAGGTTATGCTAGGTTAGTTAAATAAACTAACCTAAAATAAAATGAATCAACCTAAAATAGCTTGCCTTAACTTACCCAAACCCAGGCTGTTAATTTCTGACTATGCTGTAGGTTCTCACAATTTCTAAGTGTTACTTATGTCTCATAAGTTCATTGACATCCAACATTGATTTTTGTTGATGCAAACCATAGCAAAGAAGTTTGGGTCAAATGTCAGATTAATTGTTCTGCAATTCATTGTAAAAGTACAGGAAATAAATGCTTGTTATAGGCTTCATAAAAATTATTTTTGTTTTAAAACTTATATCATTAAAATTAGAATACTGTACATTGAATTTTTTAATGCCAGTAATTGGTTGTTTAAAATCAATATATCTCTGCTAATAGTTTACATTATTTTTTCAGCATTAATCATTTAAAAAAAAAAGTATTGCTTGACACAATGGCATCAGCATTGTTGAAGTGCAGTATTTGCAAAAATGACTTTAATGGAACTCAGCACAAACCTCTCTGCCTGTTATGTGGCCATACTTTTTGTCTTGTGTGTGTGCGACGAATAGAGATGTCCAAAGATCGGTTTTGCTACGCGTGTAAAAAGCCAATGAAGGTTTCTGCTGATGAGCTGCCGGTCAATCATGCCCTGACTCCCTCTCTGGACAAGGCTGCTGCAAACCGGTGTGTGATCCATCACTGTGAGTTTGACTTTTGGTGTGTGAACTGCAGTACAGCTCTTTGCAAAAGATGTACTGTTAATGGCTGCCATACACAGCACAAGCTTGAGTTAATTGATGATGGCTTGGATAAAGGTAAGAGAAGGCCTGATGTGAAAGAAAATGTTTGTTCTCAGTTAAAAGGCAAACTAGACTGTATTTCATCATATGGTGCTGCTCAAGAAGAGGTCTTGAAGCTGATTAAGAAGGCAAAATCAGTGGAGGCCAAAATATCACATGAGAGAGACTTGCTGGTCTCCAAAAGAGATGCCCTGGTTCGTGACCTAGAAGTGTGGGATGGCCGTGGCAAGATGCCTGCTTCTGATGAGGAGAAGCGCCAATGTTTCAGAGGCATAGTGGCTCGCTTGAAAGACCTGGACACACGACCTGAACATGAAGATCAAGAGCTGGAGGAGCTCAAAACTCGAATGCTTGAATTGAATGAATACATGGCGGCTTTGGAGGTGAGAAATTTGGGGAAGTTATCTTTTTAGCATCTAATTTAAATGTGAGCTTAATCCCCTTCAGGGGGATACACTATTGTGTCTATGGGAATTAGCGCTCCCAGGGGGACTGTGTGAGGGCTCGAGCTAAACATTAGGTAGGCTTCCTTTTTGTTCAAATAGAATAGGTTTTTGTTTTGTTACAGACCATCTTTTTTTGGTTCACTGCTGTCCTGTTTTTCAGCACCTACTACTTTCTTCTTCAACTTTTTCTTGTTTCATGAGCTTCTTTCTTAGCTTACTGTTTCTGTGCACCTTGTGCATAGATTCCACGTTCCCTCAACTCCTTACTAAATGGTGCCTTCCTCCTTCCTTTCTTAGAACATCTTTGTCATGGTTAAGGGAAGCTAAAACTTTCTTATATAATAACGATAATAATGTGCGTTTAATCATGAACTGATGGATGGAAATAAGACAAGCATCGCAAAGTTTGAGTACAACCAGCTGTGTGATCATATTTTGAAATTTCTTAAATCATATTTTTTTATTTTAGTTTTTTCATCATCATTCTGAAGTTGAATTCCTAGCTAATAGATGTAAGTTTTCATTAACATTATAAGACCTGTTGTCGCTACTTTGGCCTTTGAGTTCCTGAAATAGGGCACTGCAGTTGCTACTGTTCTACCATTCTGACATCATAGAGTATTTTCATAATTCAATCACATCAGTTTACCAATGAAAATGTGGTCTACACAGCTAATATTGGGGTATAATGGTAGATCAGTTCTAAGCTCCATTTTGATTATTCACCTCAACTTTTCTGAACATTTTTTATAGATCAACTAAATTCATTTTGCCAACATCCATGCATTCAATAATAAGACATTGCTTTCTCTGCTGATCTTCTTGTGAATTATTTACATCTACTTCTCTGTAGGTTTATTTGTAGATTGAAAAAGTTTATTTTGTGAAATTCTGCCCATCCATTAATTGAACTCTTCATTTACAGCTGAAAGTTGACCTCCCGCAAGCTCTGACAGCCAGCAACGCACAAAAAAATTCTTCTCGGCGAACCCGCCGTACGAGCCGTAGTGGGGCTCACAATAAATATGAAAATAGGGCGTTTGTTGGACAATCGTCCCCCAACATCAGAGTCGTGTCCACCCCTGCAGACCCCATCCGCCGGTTACCTGAGCTGCTAAAGGGACTTGGTGATGCATGCTCGGGTGTCATGCATGTCGTGCCTTTTGATTCCTTTTATGGCCTACATGGAGCACGGAAGAGGAATTTATTGCCTTTCATAGAGAAGCATGGGTAAGACCTCACATTGCTGTTGAATATAGCATTAAATTCTGTGTCATTTCTTACATGTTTGCTTGATGTCAGTTGTTTGAATAGAAGAGTAAATGGTACTGAAGGTTGCTTTCATTAAATTGCATTAAGTAACTTGGTTTTGATATCAATTTTGAAATACCAATGGCCCATTTCACCTACTAGTAATATGTGGTTCTAGCTAGTGACAGTCACACCCAACAAAAGGATAACAAAATTAAGAAACCGGCTTATGATGATGGTGTGTTTGGATGTGGAGGGGTAAGTTATTCTACAGTCAAATTCAAGCAGTTGCATGTCGCCTAGTATCTCGATTCACAAAAGCTTTTAGGACTGGTTCCGGTGTTTGTAAACATCTATACAGGCAGTTGTGGTAGTTGCTGGCAAGATTTCATTTGATGCCAAATTGTGCTGTATAAACTCAAGAGTGGTGACTGCGCTAACTTCATTGATGGCTCGGGATCGAGAAGACAAGCGTTGGCTGCAGAGAGGGTTGGCGAGTTTTGTACGAGTGTAGAGGGGTTGTATATCATAAAATGGTAGGGCAAAGAGCGTAGGCATGAGCTGTGGACACCAGTCATTCTCCCAAGGAGTGCTTAGTGAGGAAGCACTGATGTAGGAGTGCAAGTCTGTAGTAGTACTTGCAAGGAGTGCTTGGTAAAGAGGTACTTGCCTATTGGAGAAGCCTTTGCCTGGTTCTTCAAGTAGAGCTAGCTGATGACGTCGTCAAGAAGTAGTGAGATTAAATATTGCTTTGCTCAACCCGTCGTGAAGGATTTTGAGTAGGGCTCTAGAGTGAAAGTGAAATTCTTCATTGTGTGCTTTTGCTGGGATACCTGCACCGTCCACTGTGCAGAGATCACTTCTTAAATAGGCTTGGGTTCTTTGGAAGCACGGCATTGGTCGGCCCTGGGTGCCAACTTGCACAGTATTTGTACAAGTAGCTAGCACTCGCCTCGTAGTGTGCGGGTACTTGATGAGTTACGAACTGGGTCTAGGCGCGACGCTATTGGGCTGCCAGGGTGGCGAGTCGAAATGAAGTATTCGTCCTTGTAGTTTGCGGTCATGTTGTAATGGCAAGGCACCTAGTCACCACACACCTGCATTATATGTCATGGTATCCATCTTAAAATAACTCAACTTTAAAGTAAAACATTTTATATCAAAAAGGGGAAACTTAAAATTCTTTGAACTAAAATAATTGCTCTTAATCAAGTAATTGGTGAGAATATTAAGCACAAACGAATCCACCGGTACTGGTGTGTGAAGGTTAATGGCTGTGAATATGGCTGTTGCTGTTCCTACACCTCAATTATGGTGTGTGTGTGTGTGTGTGTGTGTGTTGGTTTTGACTGCATGGGACTTGAGTAGGTGACTCAAAATGGTCAAACGACTGTTGCTATTGCTGCATTCCATTATATTTTATTCTATGCAACAACTATGATGACACAGTTATGTTTTTCTTTCAGAGAAAAGTTACAAACATTCTTCGGTTCGCCTGCCGAGCTCGCTGCTGTATGCAGAGTTGGCCGCCCTCTGCTTCTTGGGGTGCGGCTCTCTAAACTGAACGACATTGAACGAGCTGCTGCATTGCCTGTGAGGCCGCTCCGTGAGTCGAGGGTACTGCTGGCGCTGTTGAATATATAAATGCTTTGAAGAAATACTTCTTCTAGAGAATGGTATTCTGCTGGTGTTGTTGAATGCATTAATGCTTTGAAGAAATACTTCTTGTAGAGAATAGTATTCTGCTGGCGCTGTTGAAATCAGTGAAGTTTTGAAGAAAGACTTCTTGTAGAGAATAGTATTCTGCTGGCGCTGTTGAAATCAGTGAAGTTTTGAAGAAAGACTTCTTGTAGAGAATAGTATTCTGCTGGCGCTGTTGAAATCAGTGAAGTTTTGAAGAAATACTTCTTGTAGAGAATAGTTTCTGCTGGCGCTGTTGAATATATCAAAGTTTTGAATAAATACTTCTTGTAGAGTGTGGTATTCTGCTGGTGTTGAAGATATCAAAATTTTGAAGAAATGCTTTCATAAAGAATTTTATGCTGCAGGTGCTATTAAATACATCAAAGTTTTGAAGAAATTCTCATTGTAGAGAATGGCCTATTGCAGGCGCTGTTGAAAACATCAAAGCTTTGAAGAATTGCTTCTTATCATGAGTGGCATTGGAGAAAATCTAGAATTTTTTACCTTTAAAAGTCATGCCTTTAATCGTGTACCTGTGCTACGGACCTCGCGTTATAATATGTGACTCAGTATTACCACGGCAGAGGAAACGAGGTTGAGTCATTTCTATGGGAGACTATACACCTCCTCTTGTTCGGCTAGCCAATAGAAAGGCTTCATTTCAAACAAACTTAACGACGTCACAAAAATGACATGTCGTTAGGCCAATAGTGAGGCCAGATTTGGGGGAAGCAGTGCTACCAGATGCAATATAAGCGCTGCTATTGGTTCGTTGCCGTGACGTCAGCAAAACCACACCGTCAACGAAAAAAAGACTGGTTTTAACCTACCTTGTTTCCTCTACCGTGATTGCCACACTGTCGACGAAAAAGACTGGGCCCTACCTTGTTTCTTCTACCATAGTATTACTCCGTACCAACAACACAAGGGGCTGAGAGCCAAAACACCCACAGTTAACTTAGTTTCTTCTACCGTGGCATTACTGAGTAACATCAAGAATAAAACCACAAAAAACGGAATAAAATTCATTTTTTCTAAAAAAAGGGGCATTCAGACTAGACTTCACTGTGCCTAGACTTCACTGTGAGAGCACCAACCAAATTTTCTCTGTAGATGATTTTTCAAGTTTGGATTCAACGTGTGGAAGCGATCTCCGGATTTTAGAATCATTGTACATTTTTAAGCAGAAAACCGGTCTTAATTGTGATCAAAGTGCCTGTCAATTGTACATTATATAGGCTGTATAAATATAGCAATTATTGATATGTCAATTTTAACATATTGTTGATCTCACTTTCAGAGCATTCATTGAAAATGATGTGTCGAAACTAGCGCTAGTTTGAATGCCCTTTTTTTAGAAAAAATGAATTTTATTCCGTTTTTTGTGGTTTTATTCTTGATGAAACTTAGATTTCCAAGACACTTACCCATCTCAGTGATACTGAGTAACAACAACACGAGGGTACCACAGGATACTCAGACCGAGGTGTTGTGCAGACGTGAGCTGCCTGCGGAGCGTGCCGGCGTGCGCAGGGGAGCTGCTGGTGCGGCTGGGGTGGGCGCCTGGGTGCTGGCACACGCCGCATCTCCAGGACGACGACCTCGAGTGGCTGCACGCCGTCGCCAGGCCTTGTGTCGCTGTGTCCAGGTGGGTGTGTTGTGTATGTGGGTAGGTGTGGGTGTGTTGTGTGTAGTAGATGTGTGTTGTGTGTAGTAAGTGTGTGTATTGTGAGCAAGTGTGTGTGTTGTGTGCAGGTATCTATATAAAGGGATTTACCAGCGTTTTTTTTCTCAATCCTTGTAATAGGTTAGGAATTGATCTTTCAAATTGATAGTAGGAATTGATCTCACGAAGTAGCTCACTTGCTATTCATACATCGTCATGCTTGAGTCCTGTAGTCATGTTTGTGTGTTCAATTCGCTTCATTTCTGCTTCAGGAAGTGTTGTTCATGAGTTGAATAGCGTATTTAGATGGCGCATTTGTGTGCAGACCGGAGCTATACCTGCCGAGATGTCTCCTGAGCCTCGAGGGCATCCGGAGCTTGCTGGAGAAGCAGTGGGGCACCGACAGCCCGCGCCTCACACTCATCTTTGAGAGCACCTTCAGTGACAACAAAGCTGAGATCGAGGCCCTCGCTCATCAGAAAGACGTCGTCGTCAAGTTCTTGTGTTGCAAGGACTGGGTCATCTGAAGTTCTTGTGTTGCAAGGACTGGGTCGTCTTAGTGTCCCTGTTAGTTTATTTGATTGTGCCTCATGCAGTGAAGCTCGGTCTGAACTTTGAGAGGGAATTGATTGGTACCTGCGTGGTTCAAAATTTTGTTTAAATGATGCGGGTTGCTTAAAGAAATGTTAGTAATAATTCTCGAGTCCTGTAATAATACCTGTCCGAGGTATTGGTTTTATGAAGTGTATTGAAGAATATTGTTGAGTTTTTCTATGTTATTAAGTTTCCCTAATGACTCTTGTGGGTTTGTTTCTTTGTGTAGCTATTCTAACTGTGAAGTCATTGCTGGTGAGCGCAATAATCTTATATTTTAATTATAGAATATTGTAATTTTTTGCCATAATTTAGGTATTTAATTGAAATATTACACCCTATCATTTTATTTTCTGAACGATAATTGACGTAGCATTTCGTTCATGAGTTAACAATTTGGTCAAAGCATGGTTGTAGGAATAGGTTCCAGTAAAACAAACAGTGCGCAATGCTGTCAAGAAAATATAAACGCTTGATTAATAAGGGATGTATCCAGCTATAGTCATTATTAGCACTAGCAAAGGAATTACACTCCTTAAACAATATCGAAATCATTTTGTGATTTCTGTGGGAGATATCGTAGTTGAATTTGTCTAGTGCATTTCGTGAGGAAAATCTTGGTCAGTTTTAGTAGTAAAGCTACCGTATTGTTTGTTCCTGTTTTTGACAATTTTACCTATAATTCTGTGTGTTTTGTGGCGTCGCACCGAATAATTTATGTCAAATATTTATGTGAGAGACGGCTGAAGGTGCCCCTCTCAAAGCAGTTTTTTCTCATCTCCGTGGGTCGCGAAGCTTTAAGCAATTCTGCTCTTTACACTTGATAGCTTTCGAATGAGTTCAATTGAATCCATGTTTTCATGAGAGCTCTGCTAATACTTCTGTTTTGCTGTGCGAAACATTGAACTATAACTTTCACTTCCAGGGAAGTGCTGTTATGTGAAATACTGTATTGTGTTAGGAATAGATTCAAATAGACTCGAATTGACTCAAGCTGAGAGTTAGGTAGACCTTGTTTTTGTTGGAATAGAATGATTTTTGTTATGTTAAGGAACACTTTTTTGGGGGGTCCTGCTATCCTATTCACTGTCCTGTTTTTGAGCACCAACTAATTCTTTCTTCACCTTTTATTTTGTTTCATGGAGTTCTTTCTCAACTTACTGTTTCAGTGCACCTTCTGCCTAAATTCTGCATTCCTTTATCTCCATACTAAATGGTGCCTTCCTCTCTTCGGAGCACTTTTTTTTTTAGAGGTTAGGGAGGCCTAAACTAACATCTAATCTTGTCAGTCAGTGAAGGAATCAGAGCTCATCGTTGGCAACTGCGGCTAATTACTGTTGATTCGGTAGTACTTTTTCTGGTGTCTTTAGTAGGTTTCGTTTTTCAACTACAGTTTTCTCGCTCTTTTTGCCTTCATCTCTTTTTGTTATTGATGGCAAAAGCCTACACCGTGCGACACACCCGTCTTTCTTGCGTGTCTTCCACTGATAACACCCTTTGAGCAGACGTTGTACGAAAGCTTTCTGTGTAATGATTGTCTTGAAGTAAATTCTTGCAACAATTTTATATTTGGTGTTGATTTCATAGAGTCTAGGACTCATGACATCAGACATGCCGTGTATCGCTACATTTTCATTTTTTTTTATGTAAAATGTTGGGAGAACTGACTCGTGGGCGTTTAAATCAATGGCGACTTGTTAGTTATCTCTCTGATTCATCTCTTGTGAACAAATTATAGTGCCTCTGTACACTGAGAACTTCTAAAAGATTTATAAGTTCAAATCATTTCTAGTCGGACAGTTCTTGGTGAGTCCTGCAATATTTGTGTTATTTAATTTAACTTCCCAAATCTTCGTGGTTGCACGGAGGATGTGAAGACGAGCGCTCAGGCTTTAACGCAGCAGCGCCGCAGCTGTTCCTGGAGAGGTGCAAGCTGTCCAGGGATGTGGACAGGAAGCCGCGCAGTAACGCACTATGGCCAGGCGTGATACCGCCTTGGAAGATTATAGATGAGGAAACTGCAATATGGCCGGGCGCGCTGCGTTGATACCTCGGGAGTTCAGCGCGGGTGAGGCGTCCGGCCATAAATGGGTGGGCAGCTGAAACTCCCTCTGGGGTTTGGCTGCCCAGTGCGTTCGAATGTACTGTAGTAAGTAGAAATTTTAATGGGGAGACCATTATAATCTTGATTTGTAATTATAATCTAATCTATTGAAATGACTTTGATACTCGTCTCATGGGGTGAATTGGAAAAGTCTGATGCTTATTAAATTATATGGCCATCGGTGCGATATAGTTTGAGTAACTGAAGCGCTAGCAAACCTACGTTACTACTTTACGATATCAGACATGCAATGTACGGGAAATATTTCGGAGTCGCTTGGTTTTCTAGTTGATGTAGGTTTCACAGGTGATTTATAACGCACTGTAAAGAGTGTCATGTCTAGACGCGCATTCACTGAATGATCTCCTATTCTCTGGGTGTGACGTGTACTGAAATCCTGTTTTTATTACCATATTTCTCATCAATATGCACTCCGAAACTATGCAGAACGATGCACTGGATGCCTTTGAGTAAACTGTGTCAACGAAGTAGTTTTTTACAGGCGCTTGGGTGCCAGTGCGTGGTCTCTTTGATCTCGGAATTGCAATTGCTAATTTATAATTATTTTACTCTTCTTTACTAAACCTGTACTTCGCCTCAAGCTTCCTGTTAAGTTTAGTCACGCAACCCCCGGTTCACGAGAGCCAGATTTTCAAACATGTTATTTCATCATAGCGGTGCAGGTGACTGTGTAAGTTTTCCATTGACTTGGCTGCGCTACGTGCTGTTTTTCTGCCAAAATCTTTCAGATTGGGCTTTTGTCAATTAAATTTGAGTATCTGAAGTCCCTGCAGAGGTGCCGGGGCTTGTGCTGAAGTTTTTTAGTTCATTAATATCCCTCCAGGAGGATTCAACTTCTGCCTCAATTGGAGATAGCGCTCCTAGGGGAAAGACGTGAGGTGCCGAGCTGAAGCTTAGGTATGCCTTCGTTTCGTTGAAAAATGAGTGTTTTTTGTATTGTCACGTGTGCTCTTTTTCGGGTCACTGCGGGTCTACATATTTCTCAGCAGCTACTTCTTTCTTCCTCCTCTTGTGTTTGTTGGGAGGGGCTTGACCTAACTTAAGTTGTGTTAAGGGAGGCCCACACTGACTCATCTAATCAATATTCTGGTTAGGGAGACTTAATCTAACTATAATATAATAAGTTCAGTGTTAATGTGTTGAAATATGTTGTGTTGGAGTCTAGTATCGCGCTGAGCGCATCGTGTGAGCTTTGGTGTGTTGGCACAGCATCGAGAGTGCGACTAAGAAGGGCAATCCTGAATTGGAATTCAGTGGAAGGGCAATCCTGAATTGGAATTCAGTGGAAGGTCAATCCTGAATTGGAATTCAGTGGAAGGTCAATCCTGAATTGGAATTCAGTGGAAGGGCAATCCTGAATTGGAATTCAGTGGAAGGGCAATCCTGAATTGGAATTCAGTGGGAGGGCAATCCTGAATTGGAATTCAGTGGTGGGTCAATCCTGAATTGGAATTCAGTGGAAGGTAAATCCTGAATTGGAATTCAGTGGAAGGTCAATCCTGAATTGGAATTCAGTGGAAGGGCAATCCTGAATTGGAATTCAGTGGAAGGTCAATCCCGAATTGGAATTCAGTGGAAGGTCAATCCTGAATTGGAATTCAGTTGAAGAGCAATCCTGAATTGGAATTCAGTGGAAGGTCAATCCTGAATTGGAATTCAGTGGAAGGTCAATCCTGAATTGGAATTCAGTGGAAGGGCAATCCTGAATTCGTCCATTTAGCATTAATTGGTTTAACAAAACTATTTAATCGTCCCATTAGGCTTAGGTTTCCATTGTTTAGGCGAACTAAATGCAAGCAGCTCTAATTTGTGATGAAGGAGTCGCATAATTGTCCTGATATAAAGTACATTGTTTGAAACTGTCCAGAATATCCCAGATAATAGACTTTATCGTAGTGCTACTGTTAGGTATGCTGCCAAATACGTTTGTAGACTGTGTTGATTACCTTTTTGTTATGAAGTTGTTGTTGCATTCGAACTTTGGGCTAAAGAAAAAGGATTTTGGACGGATAGTTACACGCTCCGCTCTCGTACGCCTTTCCTTTCAGCCCGCGTCACTTGTACCCTGTGTAGTTTGGAACGTTACCTGCTTCTCTAGCATCTAACTAATTTATTTATTCAATGAAAAAGTTTGATTAAGCCTCGTCAGCCGAGGTTGCTTTTACCTCTAGCTTTAATTACTCGCGGTGATGCGACTGTAAAAGCTCTCTACTGATTTTATTTTGCTTCATTTATATTATTCGTTTTCAGGACGTTGCAAATGTTCTTATAATTTTTTGGTCGATTTTCTTACGAGGTAAGAAATTTTAAGGTTAATTAAAATCGTAATAAACTTTAAATTACATCAGTTAGTTTTTGCCTCCCTAACAGCAGCAACGGAGTTCCAAAGATAGGAAGGACGAAGAAACCATTTAGTATGAAGTCAAAGGAATGCGGAATTAATGCACAAAGTGTGTTCCCATATAAGATCTCGTGCGCATATAAATAGTAAGTGTAAAATTAAGGTTATGAAACGAGGTAAAAGCTTGAAAAAATAGTAAGTACTGAAAAGCAGGACAGCTATGAACCTAAGAAAGGTGGTCCGTAAGCAAACAAAAAAAACTTGTTCTATTTCAACAAAAAATAAGGCCTACTCGCTCTTCAGCTCGGGACCTCACAATTTCCCCCTGGGAGCACTTATTCCCATAGTAGTAAAGAGTAGTAAATTATCGAAGAAATATTGCCTAGCTTGGGATCAAAATGTCGTTCAAGCTGTCAGTAGTGACCTGCATAAGATACGCTGTAGCTTTATAATCTAGAGGTCACATGCACGTTAAGTGCTTCTCAAAAGTGAAATTTTATTCAATATTGTTCTAAAACTTTGCTTCTTTGGGTGATGTGAGGTGAAGGAGCCCAGAGCATTCCCTGCAGAATTATACTGGTAGCGTCTGTCTTCGTCAGTGTACGACAAGGGTTTCACATGCAAGATCTAACAAAATTATGAAGTACCTTTAGGCCAGCAAGCTAAAAACGACTCTTACAGCAGGATGAACTGTTTTTGCAAAACTGGAGCTCTTTCAGGTGGAAAAGCCTTTTAAGAAATTTCAGTTTATGATTTTTTGAAATCCGCTGGGAAAATGACCGCCTGCAAAAACAGACTTTATTAGCATCGGCTAGTTTAATTTCAATTAACGGGAAAGAAAAGGAAAGGCTGGACAGCTCGAAGAAATATCTTCCAACTTGGACTCAAACTCACGTAGTCGTTTTGTTTTTACTTGATGTAGTTTTCGTCGTTAATTTAAAACGCACTGTAAAGATTGTTTTCTAGTTGATGAAGTTTATACAGTTGATTTGTAACGCACTGTAAAGATAGTTTTCTAGTTGATGTAGGTTTCACAGTTGATTTACAATATCGCTCTGTAAAGAGTGTCATGCCTAGAACAGCTTGGGTTCTGCGTAATAAAATGCTTAGTTAAATTATGAAACACTAGGTTAAGTCACTCGATGAGTTGCCATTAGTGACAGGGAGAAAGTAATGTAGTGATTCATAGTTAACGGTTCAGTTTTCCAGCTAGTAATAATTTGGTTACCACGGCAAGAGAAACATGGGGAAAAAGTATATGTAACTTTAAGAACTTAATCCCAGCTCGAGAAGACAATTGACCTAGCCCAATGAAACAGTGCGAGGCATACAGTAAAAACACGGTGGCGCAAAAGTAACTCATGGATTTAACTTGCGTAGTCTCAGTGGTGGGAGTGGAATGACGGTGTGGGTGTGATTAAAATTAAGTCGATTATACTAGTTTTGAAAAGTTATTTTTACACCGCTCTCTACTTCACCAAGTATTACCTTGCTACTGACCTCGACGTCTCCCGTCTCTCACTTTCGCGTGTGGTGCAGCGAGTCCACGGAGCCTGGGTGGTCGAAGTTGTCGTTTTAGTGGGAGGAAATGCCATAGCGGCATCCTGCTTTGTTAGGTAGTAAGTAGAAAATGAAATGGCTCCATAATAAATTACGGTGCTACTGACAAATACGTCTGTCATTTCAGTCATTTTCAAAATCAATGATTATTTTTGTATTTACTTAATTGAAAATAAACTGTTTTTCTTTCTTCCACTGGAACACCAGAAAACGAGCAATATACCAGTGCAAGAAAAAATGGGTGCAAAGTCGTCAGATGCTTCTGGTCTTAGTCAAGCGACGGGTGAAAATCTGCTGGAGGGCCCTGAAAAAAATTTAAATGTATTGTCATTTAGAGAGTTGGATAACACAAACAATGCTGGTGCAGACCAAGTGTTCTTATAGTGGCAAATCTCACGGTAAAAGAGATAAGGGAACAATTGCATTTAGGCTGCCGTCACACGGAGACCAAATGGTAACGTTTCATCATAATCATGTACAGTCAGCGGCACTAGTCGGTCTGTCCAGGGCTACGAAACAATCAGATTTCAAGGCGCTAGACAGACCGAGTAGTGCCGCTGACTGTACATGATTATGATGAAACGTTACCATTTGGTCTCCGTGTGACGGCGGCCATAGATGTAGGACATTTCGTTTACGTGTGTAATCCCTCAGTCTAATTCTTCAACACATGAGTAGTTCAATCATAGTTTGAAGTCACAGTCAGAGAAAAGAAAGAAAGAAAAGAAAAAACATTTATTTCCAATAAAGTACAAACATGAAACGTCGATACATTGGATTTTAAAACACCTTAACCTAAAGGCATCCTTAATTGAGAATGACACATTGGTATTGGGATACCCGTGTAAAATGTTGAATCAAAAAATGATTGACAGAAAAGCACATCAAAAATGAGTTCCTTAGCTCTGCCTAATCTGATTTTGACAGTGCATTTGAATATAAGTTACTAAGAGAACACAATACTCGTAACGCTTAGTTGAAAAATGTTTTCGTTTGTGCGCATTTAAATTGAAATAAGAGCAAAAGTCGCGTTTAAATACCTTAAACACAGAGACCCTTAATTCATACATGGTTATCGTAATACCCATGTTAATTAAGTGTTGAGACAAATAATGATTTAGATCACCAGAAACGCATATGCTTCATTGAAAATGAGTGGGAATTTACTATAATTCTCCAGTCAATAAATGGAATATGTTCCGGAAATAGGAGTGGTATTTTTTGCAATTTCCTTTGTCGCTGAGTAAGGCTGACATAGTTTGTAATATATTAAACATGAGTTTCTCAATATTTTGGTTTTTACTTAGTGCTTTAGAGTGCTTGCATTGCAAGTGAAATGGCTTAGGGATTGAGATCCCACAATGCAAATCCAGTATTTATTTAAAAAAAACTCGTCACTGCTCTGTTTGACTCAGGTTTATGGGATGCGACAGGATGGGCGGGAGGTAACCAACATTGCAGTTATAAGGCATTTAAAAAAGAATTTTTGTTTGACATGAAAAATTTGATTGGAATCTCACATCATGTGCATCAATTTCTTGTCACGTTGTTGACTGGGTTTTGCACAGGAGCGCTTTATCGTATCCGCTGGATTTAAAGTATCCCTCCTGATGCATTCACTTAATTAAATCAACGTTTCAACGTCAGAAAAAATCGAAGCTTGTGTTGCCGTACTAAAACTGCTTGGTGCAGTTCTAGAAATTTTTCTGAGTACCAGAAGAAAAATTTTCCTTTAATGGACATAATTTCCTCTTAGGTAGTTTGCTTACTGATACTTGGATACACTTTATTAGAACTATTTAATAAAAATTTCAGTCTCGTAGTAGGTTACGAAAGCGCTTGATTCGATCATGTAGAGGACAGCTCGGATCCTTTCTCATAAAATATATTGTAAGACGTTATCAAATGATAAAGTGCTTCAAAAAAATTCGAGTGATAATAATTCATTTCGAAAAGAATAACTACTTGATCATTAATTTATTTCGTTTCATTATTAAAAATCTGGACCGTCCTAAGCGTGTTCAAACTCGTTTCATCTACGCTCAATCTAATATGGTTGTCAGCTGCGGATGGTAAAGCTTTTCTACGGCGGAGAAAGGTAAATTGTTGATCAAGTTCTGAGCGCCCGTGGTCCTAATTTAACTCAAAGTTGATGTAATATTCTGGTGGAACAGTTTATAGTGCATTGTCTATTGTATAGTTTTACAGTATTACTCTCAACACTACGGTTATTGGCAGGTAGAATAGTTGGGTTCCATTACTCTTTGTGTCACACAGGCCTAAGCCCGTCTTTTGTACATACTGGAAAATGTGCTTTGCAACTTGTCAAGAGCCTGTAGATTCTTATAGAATTAAAACAACAAGTTTACCATACGTCAGTGCATGCTTGATTATAGCAAAATTAATCAAATTATGAGTATAAGTTGATCTCTTGGAGTGGGAAATGTCTAACTTCAATAAGGTATTTCACTGAAACAGCTTTGTGTATTGTTTTCATTATTTTAATGTTTCTTACCTACATGAGAACTTTGAAGCTGGGAGTGCAAAACTATAATTCTGTGGCTCTATCTATGCATGGTGCTCTAATAAATGCATTGACTATCACAAGAACAAAATTGTCACAGTTATTAAAAATATGACAATTTATTGCAGCTTATAGCAGACTTCTTAAAATGAACTTTAAAGATGTTCTATCAAAATTTATATCTTGTTTAGAGACTCAAGGAGAGAAATTAATGCATAAATAATATAGCTATATCTAATCCTACCGCAGCTAATGTGATGTTCAGAGAGTCCTTGGATAATGACAGTACCAACCTACAACATTTTGTGAAAACAATGGAGTCTCCTATATATCAATTCTAAAATTAGGTTCTATCTACTCTCTTTTATGTGTTTTTTGAGCCTGGCTTGTGTTTTCATGTCATAGATGTGTCTTGTTATGTCCTAAAATATAACTTCAATATACATACTGGACTCATTTGCCTAAGTGAGTGACTTTGGAGCTTGTGAATGTACTGTATTTAGGTGTCTTCTGACTTACACTAAAATTCCAGTTACCACACTAGTCTGTCACAAACTAAGGATCTTCTGTATCACTAATTCCTCCTAATGTAACCATCTTAATCTTGCTAACTAAGTGCCTTTCTGACCTTGACTCTTTCAGGAGTTAGATTATTTTAAATTCTTGGCAACATTTAGAAAATATAATGACTATTTTTTATTCTAGAAGTGTAAAAAACTCTGTTTGGCTTGCAAATCAAACAGTTTGGAGATATTAACGGTTCAGCATTTTTGGGCATAGAAAATCATTAAACACAGAGCAAGTTTTGTGAACTATTTTGAAGTACAATTTATTTACATATATATTTCTACTTTTTTAGTTGTTTTACTGATATTTTGATAGGTAAAACGTATCCTCAATTTATTTTTTATATGTTATTTCATAATGTTTTTTATGCCTAGTGGTATGTTAATTTGTAAAGTTCAACAGGTCTTGCTTTTAATTAATGATGAAACCTTATCCATTGGAAAGAAATTGATTTAATAGTAGTTGATTTTCTAATTTACAGTTCTCAAAATACATTGCAAAATGGAAGGAGCATTTGCTTTACTTAGGTCAGAAGCCTCATCAAAAGATCTGCGTACGGCCATTGAGACTCTCATTACAATCTACCGTAACATCCATCAAAATCCAGCTGGAGAGAAGTTCAGGTTTGTGATGAATTTTAGAATTTTTTGTTTGCCTCAGTCTTACACTTACTCATTTACCAATTTAAATTTTTGTATAACCAGTTAATCCCAGGATAGCAAATGATGGCATTTAAATTTTTCCTATGCTGTAAACAAGTTAGTATTTTCCAAAAGAATTCACAGTTTATGATTTTAAAAAAGGTTACATTTAGCCTATAGATTTAAGGTGGTATAAGAAATTTAGTTGTTTTTGTTCTCTGAAATGGGTCAAACTTTCCTTCAATTGTGCTTGGTATTGACTAACCAATTTTCTAACATTTTCTTGTGTTGTTAATACATTCTACAATAACCAAGTTACTGTATTCATATTGAATGCTTTTCTTGATATGTACTTATTTGCAAAGATATGATGAAGTGTGAATGATATATACTAGTCCTCTGTCAGCTTTGTATACTATACAGCTAGATACATTTTTCTTGATCCTTCAAATACCACTGTCGTTCTTGGAAAACATTGGGAATAATTTATCTTGTTCTTGCACTCATAATTTTTTCAAAAAGCTCTAGATTTATTGCATTTTATGTTTGACATATTACAGAATTTTGAACTATTTTTTGTTTACAGGAGAACAACTTGGTTCACGTGAAGTTAAGTTTGTGTGCTGTATACTAACATTTTGTGTTATCTTTTTACAGAAAAGTTCGAATTACAAATGCAAGTATTATTGAAAAGTTTTGGAAGTTTGAGGGTGCTCAAACTTTTATGCTGGTAACAGGATGGAGAAAAGAAGGAGAACACATGATACTGGATTTTGACATAGATGTAGCTGAAGCACTCGGCTTTCTCCTTGAAAACAGGTAAGTGCTCTCTCTGTGTTTAGGAGTGCTGATTGAGATGATTTTCTGTAGTACTTAATAAATTTAATCAAATGCTTATATGTGTGTGTACAAAGTCTGTTTGATGTCTTGGGATTTATTTAAAAAGTCCGTAAAATGTCTTGTAAAGTACATGCAAAGTCTGTTAGATCTCTTACAAATTATTTAGAAAGTCTGTTAGATCTCTTGCAAGGTATATAGAAAGTATGTCAGATCTCTTGCAAGGTATATAGAAAGTATGTCAAATCTCTTGCAAGGTAAATAGAGAGTATGTCATACCTCTTGCAAGGTATATAGAGTATGTCAGATCTCTTGCGTGGTATACAGGAAGTATGTCAGATCTCTAGTAGGGTTCCTTTCTTCACCCAAGTTTTCTTTACAGGTTTGTGAAGCCTTCTGAGCTGGAGTGGGTTGCAGAAACTAAGCAAATTGTCATGAACCCCGAGAGAGAACAGGACCTTGAACTCAGGGCTGAAGCATTTAAGAAGAAAGAAAAAGACATGGAAGAGTTGAGGAAAGATATGGTGAGTTATTATAATATGCTTGTTTTTTTAAGTGAAAAAACATCATGTCAAAAAGTACTGAAATTACAATTTTATCTAGAATTACAGGAAAGGTATATTTTCTTTATGGTGAAACTCAATTGGTATTCTACAGTGATTGATATCATACTATATTTTAAGAACTCTCTTACTTGGAAAAGTTTGCCATAAATAAGAAAGATGAAGTATAGTATATTTCCAATAAAGTTGATACATGAAATATATTACATAAGTTTTTAAAAGTACTTAACGTAAATATCCATAAATGTAAGCATTCACAAGTATAATAATAACCATGTCACCGGTTGGATAAAGCCTTTAGAGGAAAAACGTGTGTTAGTGCCTGCATACATTGACGTGTGATCTTAGGTTTTTGCAATATCATTATTTCCTTTGATATTCTGGACAGAACAGGTAACAGACTAATGGGCCTGCAGTTTGATGCCTTATTAATATTATCAGTTTAATGCAACGGTCTAATTTTGGAGTGCTTCCATTGATCGGGAACTTAATATTAGTTGCTATTTATGTACTAATTATCAAATGAATCATTTGTGCTGTAACTGCAAATCTGCTCTGATGAATTGAAGGCTGATACCAAAATGTTCGACAATATTGCTTAATTATTGTCTACAATATTGCTTTTGAATTTAGAAACTTCTTACGTCACGTAGATTTACGTCACTATTTCCAAGCAACATTCAACATTGTATTCAATTTTAACCTTCGTCAGGAGTAGCGAATTTTTGTTTGTACCCCTATATCGCAGCAAACGTGGCTTGTGAAGAATGCAGTGAGCGCTGCATGATCTGAGCAGTATTTGGTATAACTGGATGAGCGGAAAGCAATAGCTGCTTCCATCATTGCCATTGTTTGCACCCCTATGCAACAAACGTAGCCATAAAAGAATGCGGTGATCTAAACAGTACTTGGTTTAACAGGACGAGCGGAAAGCAATAGCCGCTTTCATCATTGCTAATGTTTGTACCCAAATGCAAAAAACCGTAGCCTTAAAAGAATGCAGTGATCTGAACAGTATCTGGTTTAACAGGACGAACGGAAAGCAATAGCTGCCGCCATCATTGCTGAACACCGCAACGACTTGGAGAAAAGGAAGATCCATCGTAGAGTGGGCCAGACAGAGGTCGTGGGTAGCCCTTCCACAGCGCTCGCTCTGCCGGGACCGAGACCTGCTGCAGCGGCCAGGCGTTCTGTTCTGCCTGCGATTCAAGCTTCTCCAGCACCTCGACCTTCGTCCGGCTACCATGTCTAGGAAAAGTTCCTGAATCTCGTTTTGCGTTCATTCAGGCGGTATACATGAAATTGTTGTTTATTCTGGAGGTATACATGAGATTACTGACAGCGTGCTACAGCGTTTTAGTTTCTTATTTGATTTGTTTTTTCTTATTTTGTACAACCTTGCACTGTGTGTGGGATACTTTTCTTTCGTGTGACGAACTCCTCTTTTGATCGCTCTTGCTAATTTTCTTTTAATTCGTGACTTTTCCCTGATGACTTTAAATCGTAGTGGGAACGTTAGATTTGCTATCTTTTTGTGGGCTGACAACTCCAAGTTAAAGAACCCAAGAGAGATAAGACATTTGAGAAATGTTTCTGACGAAAAATGTTTTCTGAACATTATGAGCCATGCTCTTAGTGCTGTGCATGTATTTGTTTGGGAGAATAAGTACAGGGAGATGAATTTCTTATAGTAACGCGTTTTGGTTTCTGAGCTATTCTTTTTTCCTTATCATTTTAGTACAAATTTGTTTCATATTTCCTTCATTTTGTCATTTCAATTGTTTTGCTGTGCCCAGATTCGAGGTGCAACTGAGGCTTGAAACTTATGTGGATTTTACTTAAGGCTGAGTTATATAGTCTTCGAAGTTGCGATATACAGCATGTCTTCTACTGATTTTCACGTCTGATGAGTCAGGAATATTTTTGCCGGTCTACACCTTGCAAATAAATTGTATATAGTGAACCCTGTTTGATCAATTGGCATCGAATTTACGATGTTGAGTTGCAATTTGGAATTTATGCACTTGGAAATGAAATTAACTTTGAAGAATATTTCCACTATTTTTCCTTTATCTCTTGTGTCAATCTAGTTGCTTCATCTTTATGTTTCTTGTCTTTGAATCATAATTTGTATTATCGTTTTTTTGATCAATAAATTGTTTTGTTACCCGAGTTAAGTTTTTGAATGTCTCTGCAATCTTTTATGCTGAAGGAGTTATTGTGCTCCTGTTGCATCTTTATATTTCTGCAGGAACTTCCTCTGTGATATTAGTTTTTTCTTCTGTGATTTGATTCCTTTTGTAGCTGACCCTTTATGTTCTTCCTTTCAATTTGTTTTCTTGAATGAATGCTTCATCTGCTTGAACTTTTGTAACAATTTTTAGTTGTCGAAATGCTATCTATAATACTTTCATGACTTTAAAACTATCATGACTTAAACACTATCATGACTTTAAATATTATCCTGACTTTCAATACTATCGTGATTTTAAACTCTATCATGACTTTCAATACTATCATGCCTTTAAATACTATCATGACTGTAAATACATACTATCATGACTTTAACACTATAATGACTTTAAATATTATCATGACTTGAAATATTATCATGACTTTAAATACTATCATGACTTTAAATACTATCATGACTTTCAATACTATCAAGACTTTAAATACCATCATGACTTTAAATACTATCATGACTTTAAACACTATCATGACTTTAAACACTATCATGACTTTAAACACTATCATGACTTTAAATACTATCATGACTTTCAATACTATCAAGACTTTAAATACCATCATGACTTTAAATACTATCATGACTTTAAACACTATCATGACTTTAAACACTGTCATGACTTTAAACACTGTCATGACTTTAAACACTATCATATCATGACATTGAATACTATCATGACTTTAAATACTATCCTGATAGAGATCTGCACCAAAATAGATCACATGCCATGTGCTAAAACGTCTCCTTGTGGGTATGTTTTTTTTTTTCGACCCCGCTCCCACTCGAGCATCTATACTCGTTTTATCTTAGCTTTTTTATATGGGATGCATTTACCTTACAGCATTTAATTGATTCATTCCTGCTGAAACCATACTCTTCTCGTTTATATATTCATTGATTTTTTATGACCTCTCAAGTTCAAGTGCAGCAGCTGTTTTGCTCTGCGCTATCTTGTTGTATTGGAGTGACATATTGCAATGCCGTTGCTGTGTTTTTTATTCTTGATTATAGTTATTGTGGAAACGAACGTATCTTTTTACATGTCTTTGCCAACATAATTGGAAACCTCAAGCACTCCTCCCTGTTCAACTCAGTGCATATTTAACTAACATTGTGACACATTTTTGAGATGAAGAGTAACTTATAATCTAAATTTACGATCAGAGCTTAATTTTTTAGCTTTGGGTTAAGTGTAGAATTGGATTAGAGATGACATTACAGTATTATTAAAATTGTGACCCAGAGGCAACGACGCTTACTACGTATTTTCCGCCGTGTTTATTTAATGGAAAACATCACTGAGAGCCAAATACATACTGTAGAATGGGATATAATTTCAGAGTTCCGACTTTAAAGCTTTTCGTTTTTTTTTGGTTAAAATTGTGTTTGTTGAAAATCCCGTTTTCTTTGGTTTTTAACGGCACTAGACATCTTGTGAGGGAGTTGGCGTGTTTTTATAAGCGTGTGTTGGAGTAAAATTGCAAGATTTTATAGTGTGTGATCACAAGTGCATTTTTAGCAGGTATTAATTTCTTGGAAGCTGAATAGAAATTGTTACACATCGAATTTTTCCTATCTGTTTGAGTTTATAGTTATTATTTGGTAGTAGTAGCTTCTATAGCTGGTTTACTGCTGTTAAAAAGTATAAATTAAAACTGATTAAGATGTGATGCCTCTGGACTACGATAATATTCACATTCTTATAAATTGATATACCTCGACATCCTCTCATTGATTTTCTTAAATAACATGATAGAAAATAATCTGATTTTCATTTCTTTCCTGACGGAAGCGATGTGCGAGTTGGTGCGCTGGTGCCGTGTTGGTTTTGTAGTCACTCAAGAGATGTGAGGCTCTAGATAATTTTTTTCTGAGCCTCCTGCTCTTTCTCAGTTTCGACTTTTTTACTAAATGCATTAAAATTGCAGCATCACCTCATTGAACCCATTGAGATCATGACACTACCTCATTTGCGCTATTTGTCAAAATTCGGCGTTTCATTCTCTCCACGTGAAAAAATTCCTGCGTTGCCTTATCGGCGTTTCATTCTCTCCACGTGAAAAAATTCCTGCGTTGCCTTATTCACTTTACACATAAAAACTGTGGCATTGGCTTATTCCCAGAACTTGCTCCTCATTACGTAATTTTCCTGAACATTTGCTGCTATTTTAACTTCCCTGTAAATCGAAACCACCAATACTTAGCTCTTTTCTGTACTTCTTTCTCCGGCCACGTGAAAATATCAATTTTCGTTGACAAGACTCCACGAATTTTTGTTGCATTTTAAAACAAAATAAACTACGTTAGAAATTAATCTCAGGAAGTTATAGTCATAAAGTGGCCTGTACTTCTGAGTAAAATTGAGAAATTTGTAAATGCTTCGCTTGTAAGTAAACTTTATAATGGGGGAAAACACACCAATGAAACGCTTCTGTAATGTATTCGGTAGTAAAACCATGTATATAATAATAGTAATGGTAATAATAAAAATAATAGTGGAAAACTCGGCTTTCAACTTTGTTCGTGTCTGAGGAGACGTAAAAAGTTCCCATCTGAGCATCTAGGCGAGTGCGTTACTCAAGTTAGGGTTATAATACATTCAGAGCAACTTGGCAATCGTCAGAAAACTTTGGTTCAACTCCTTTGCCATGATTGGGCAAAAAGTCTCAGCTCATCGACATCTTGGTTTCCTAAAAGGGCTGGGGCGACTTTTAAAGATTAAAGTTCGAACTATAAATTTTTTATGGGATCTTTTCTTTACCCAAAAGATTGATTTGATATTGTATCTCAGTTTGTTAATTTAAAATTTATTAACCCTTGTTTTGCATAACCTTGCAGAATATGTATATTACACATCAGAATGGGGTTTCCATAGTAAATTTCAGTGTGGCTTCTAACACGAATTTACTCTCTGTAAAGCAGAAGTTGCGTTGCCAATTTATCATTGTAATGATCTTCCTGAATTAGGTTTTTATCATTAAGATATGACCCAAACTAAAATGTTTCCTTCAAATCTGTTTGAAACAGATGGAGATTGATAATTTTAGATAGTTCCTCTCGGAAACAAAGTGAGTTAAATCGTGTTTGCAGCTCATTTCTTCACACTAGTAAAACTTCCGTGGACAAGTAGGATAAAATCAATAAAAAACGCGCGTTTTTTACACAGTCTGATGTGCTTTGTCCTAACGAGCAAGTGATGCGTAAAATTGCACGTATGTTCCTGTCGAAATGGTAAGTCTGAAACTGAAGAAACTGCAGCGTTTCAACGACAATTAGGCTATACCTGTCCCTCTCAGTATACTGATGTAAGTTTGTAAATGTAACACATCAGAATGGGGTTTCTGTTACAAAATTGTGTTACAAAATTTGTAACATTAGAATGGGGTTTCCATGATAAATTTCAGAGTGGTTTCAAGCACAAATTTACTTTATTTGCCTATCATACTTTTCAAAATAAATGGTTTGGGTCGGATGACTTGGAAATGAAAAAAACAAATTCACAGTTATTAATGGAGGTTGGGCAGTAAATTGATATCCCGCAAACAAAATTTTACACTAAAAATAAAACGTGCTCTTACTCAGTGTTTCCATCAGTTGAGTCTGTGAATTAGCACTGGCTTCTTTCCCAATATGTCTTTTAAAGGAGAGGTCTAATTCAATCGGATTTTCAGTAACTGAAAAATGAGTGTCGTATTTTCGTCGGCTTCTTTCCTGTGTGTTGTTTTTAGCGAGAATTCTAATTCAATCGGATTTTCGGTTACTGAAAATGAGTGTTGTATTTTAATTGGCTTCTTTCCCGGCGTGTCGTTTTAGGGAGGGTTCTAATTTAATGGGATTTTCAGGTACTGAATAAAAACGTCATACCAGGTACGCTGGACTTGCCCCCGTATGTTCATGCACGAGGTGGCTATTTGTGGATGCAAAGGGAAATCAACAGCTGAGGCATGAATGTAAGATTTGCTTCGACGTATGATATTTTTGTGAGGTAATCAGCTATGCAGTAAAACCTGTGAGGATGGCTTTCCTACTAACATCGTTTATGTCGATTTTTGGATTAATCTTCTTAGGTGGCCATTCTAATGGCACTTTTTTGTTCATTTTTCAAACCTTATATTATATTTGGCTCGTTCAAGAGTAATCTGTCGTAACTCAAAAACTCAAAATGTCCGAACTCCTTACGTGCGCCAGTTTTATTCACTTTAAAGGTGCTAAGACACATCTCCTGGGCCATGCCAGGAGCAAGAATAATTAAAATATATATTTTTTTACTTTTAATTTTTAATTTGATTTTCGTTATTCTGAGCTTTGATGCAAGGTTACCAAATCTCGTCCTGCCGCAAAGGCATGCAGTTAGAATTTGCTTTAGTCTGCCTTCATTTAATGCACATTGTTTATGAACGAGACACAATAGAGCATTCAATTTATTGGTAATTCAACTGAGGATAACATTGCATTTAATGCTTGCCTTTGGACGAGCATTGCCGTGTAGTAATCTAAACCATAATAGGAGCCGTGTCCGTCTGTCCGTACGTCACACCCACCAACACAAAGTGTGTGATGAACGTATCTGTGATACAAGCTTCATCAACTCCACAATTTTCGGTGTATCAACTCATCAGATTCGGTCGGAATGAATATCCCGTGTATTGTTAGGAAATAGGAACGTGTGTCACGTGATTTGTCGAACATTACGAGTATTATGCATCATTATTGACGGGCCATGTCACTGTGTGCACTCTGTCTCATCAACTCTAGAGAAATTGAATTTTTGTAAATCTTCCGGTCTTAATTTTTTTCCCCTTTCTTATTTCAAATAAATGGAGAAAAAATAAAATTTATAAAAGAGGTGGCGAGTGCTAGTGGAGATGTTATTGTGTTGCTCTGAGCAGCGCTGCTGCGCTATGCCAGCAAGTTTCGGATATCAAAATTTTAAAGCATTCTTCTCATCTTTTGTGTTTGCTTTTTTGTTTTGAACTTTTCTTGTTTAGTCTCGATTGAATATACGATTTCAAGGCACAGTGGTCGGGAAACGCATGAGCTTTAAAAATATTTCGTGCATTATGCACGTTGAACCTAAAAAAGCTTTACTTCCGTGGGTTTAACTTGACGTCAACTCGATGCCTACGCCGCAGCACCGAAATGTCTCACACTGAGCAACTTCCATCAGCTTTTTAAGCTTAAAAACAAGGATTTACTTTGAAACATGTTAATTGATATCAAATATCTTCCATCGTGATTCTTACAATAATTAACAGACTACAATGTGAAAATTCTGATTTCAGTGTACGCATACTTTTCCAACATTTTCTTGTACTTTGCGGCAGTCCATATTTGTTCACCCATTACTCTTCGGTGCATTTTTCTACGCTTTTTTAACCTCTTTTCTCTTGTTTTCTTGAGGTTGTGTGGGCGGCTCCATCGTCTCGATGTCAATGATTCTGTAGACATGTGAATTTCCTCCTAAATTTAGTGGCATTCCGACAACAAAATGAAAAATAAGAACAGTTTATTTCCGATGAAAATGCTTCATGAAATGTTCAATATTAGTTTTTAAAATATCTCTAAGGTCAGCTCTCATGTATACGTGCGGTGAAACTGGCAGGTGAAATTGTCATAGTTTATCTACTTCATGATTTACACGGAAGCTTTGGCACACCGCCACAGAAGGAAAAAAGAAAATGAAAGCACTTTAATGCCATAAAAGTTAGCACAAAATCAATTTGGTTTTAAAAAGACTCAACGTAAAAGTCCATAGTTGATAAATGTCCATGGGTATCAAAACAGCCCATGAGAGAAAAACAAGAAAATGCATTTCCATGGTCAAGTTATGCGAAGTTTAGTAATGATTTTAGATAAATGTAATTATGAAAGTTCACAGTCTCCACTAAAATTGACTTATGAGCTTTTGCTTTTGCGACATCAAGGAGTAATGTTGTAAGTATAATGGGAGAAAGCAAATAATTCTGTATTTACTCGTATAACTAAAAAGTTGACATGGCATGAAACTAAACTACAGGTAAGTTCTTGTGCAGTCACTCATGTTATTTCCGTGCGAAAATATCGGATCTATTACTGATGGTGCTACCAGAGAGGAATTCGATGAGTTGCTTGTACTATCTAATGAATGTAGCTATGTGTGAGTTGATCCAATCAGTTTTGTTATTACCATAAATTTAGTCCTACTGTAATTTTGGATAATACCATACTTTTAAGTTAATACCATAATTTTAGTACTAGGATAATTTTATTTTATACGAAAATGAGCGTGTGCGTGAAATGAGCTAGATAGGTTTGCAAGACGCGTATTTTATATCATGAGCATTAACGCATGTATTTATGGGCTTTATAACATCAGAAAAATTTAAAATCTAAATAGAAAGATTAAGATTTCTAAATAGAAGATCTTAATCCAGTTCGACGAAACGATTAATAGGACTTACACACAACTTATGGGCTTGACGTGATGCCAAATAAAATTTTAGTGTCAAGTACGCATTTTTGTTACATATGTTACTTGTCCATGAATTTTATGCTTGTATTTCATTTGGTGTGAAGTACAAATAGTTGTACATACTTCATGTACCTCTGTGTGTGTTGGCAAACCTTATAGGGTCATGTTCGGTAAACTTGATTCTGCCCTGTAAAAAATTTGTTGGAATTAGAATAATTTTTACCCTAGGATCGGTCTTATTCGTCGGCCTTCAATACAAACAACTAATGCTTTTCATAAAAAATGCGTGAAAGTCGAATCAACAGTGGCAGTGGACTAATTTATTGAAGCTTTGAAGCTTTCCACCCGTTTTCTTTAGGCATGAAAGGCAAATAAATTACTGTCACATGATTTTTTTTTAAATGTAAGATATGATTTGATTTGAAATTGTTTCAAAGCAAATCATAATTTTTAAATTTCAAAAGCTGATGGAAGATGCTCGGTATGAGACATTGCGGTTCTGCAGCCTACACATCAATCTGATGTTCAGTTAAACCGACGAAAGTAAATCTTTTTTAAGATTTAACGTGCGTAATGCACAAAATCAAAGACTCATGCGTTTTCCGACCACCGATAATGATCTACTAATCCCAAATGAGTCAATGCAATGAAATTTTCACTCCAACACGAAGAACAAAAGCTACAAGCGCGTAGCTTGAGACATAACCTTACTGTGACATTTCTGGACCTGCGCGTAGAAAGCGAGGCCCTCGGTCACCCCCGCACAGGGCGTGCCTCTGTACGGTATCATACGCACTTATTTCTTTAGTTGCTTTCATTTGGTGCAGACTACGCGGATGCGTAAAAATTTCTGAACGTTTACACTCTATCAAGTGTACAAGTGCTATGTAAAGCCCCCAAAAATTGGATCCCCTGTGATGATTTTACTTGCTGCATCAGGACATATAAGTTTATTTTGACTCAACTGCAAGTCTCAAACAAGTTGCCAAGTTGGTAGTCATAGAAGGCTAGTAGCTGCACTGGATGAGGGTGAATCAAAGATGACAAAGACACATGACCGATGTCCATTAATGGTTGTTTGCCGCCAGTCAACCAGGAGTGGGTTGACAGTAGGTGGTTGTGAATCATCTCGACCTGAGCAAGCAGGCGCCGATCGCATCGTCGAGCGAAGGAGACTCGAGACTGTGTCCCAGTGATCTGCATTTAGCTCCTAGCTAGTGGGTGGAAATTATTGCGCTGACAGGTACTAATTACACGTTGATGCGGTGCTCAGGAAATGTAAGTTACTCGTTCGTGTGTGTTACTTTTGTTGTGCGTGTAGTAGTTTTGTTGTATGTGTTGTAATTCCTTACTGCTATTTTCTTGAGAGTTGTAGACATTGTGCTCCATGATTTTTCCTGAGATGGTTATGATTGAAATGACGTGGAACAAAGACTGACTCTGTAATACCAAGTGCAGTGAAAAATTTCGATGAGAAAGTTGAACTTGAAAATTCTAAATCTCAGATTTTATAAAGTCTACGTTCACACATCGCAACCATTAGGTCCTAGATCCGACAAAGGGTTTCCGTTGCACAAAACTTCATCGGACGATATGTGTTTCTACACTGCACTTTGTCGTCAGTTGTTCCCTATGTTACGAAGATTCCAAACGTTTATGATTAGCATTACAAGGCAACTCATGCATTTAAAATTAATACTGGAGAGGTTTTCTTTCATGCAGGATTCGAAGCATCAGATGAACATCAGTGTCTCGTGAGAAAAGACAGAAAAAGGCAAACCTATCCGTTGATTTCACAGCTCTGAAGTTGACACTCTCCTGGTACCGGATATTTGTCCTTGAGGTGGATGACTGCGTGTTGTTTGACGCTGGGGGCCACAATAGCACAGCATATTTGACTGAGGCCTTGGAGTGGCATAATAATTGATATTCTGATTTGTATCTTTGTTACGGAAAAACTGATATTAGCAATTCGACCTCTGCATTTTAAAATCTACCTAAATTTTCAAATGCGGACCACCTCAAAGTCACAACCAAAGAGCTTTTTTACCGACCTACTTTAGTGTAATTGCTGCCAGTGTCTTTCCCTTTCATCCAGTTTTTATTCAAAAAATTAGTGCAGTACTTATCGAATGGAAGGTTAATTATCTATTTTTAGGGGATTGACAATACTGATGATGTACTGCTGTCGGAAACATTATTTTTTCGAATAAAATCATGTTTTTACGTGTAGTTTTCGTGATGCTTTTTAATTATTATTCTATTGTAACGGTGATATCAGGCATGCTGCTTTGAGTTGCCTCGCATCTTCACCTGCGCTGGAAGTCGATGCATGAGTGTGTGTGTGTGTGTGGCGTTAGTTATACAGTGGTCTCTATTCTGAACTTTTATGTTTTCAACATCTTGTGTTTGTTTTCAACTTCCAGTTTTTTGTTTTCAAAATCTGGTCTTGTTTTTAAAATGGTTCTTGTTGTAAATTTTTTTTCAATTAAATTTTTTAATTTTTTGTTTTTAACATCATGTCTTTCGTTTTTACATATTGGCCTTTATTACAGCAAAACTTTTTTACTCTGAATTTTTTCATTAAATTAGATCACACAAATACTTTACACTAGGTAATTCTTTTGGAGGGTTCTCGATGCTGAGTGTTTTTCGTAGTCAACTCTGACGAAATGTCAATTTTGAACATTTATGGCAAGAAAAAAGCTATCCTGTCAGTCTTGACTACCAGCTAGGTCCAGTTGGGTTACATTGCCCCAGTTGAGCCCATGGCCACCCTTTTAGCCCAGTTGGGTTCATACCCACCAGTTAGGCCCAGTTGAGCACATGACCACCAGTTAAGCCCAGTTGGGTTCACACCCACCAGTTAGGCCCAGTTGGGCACATGACCACCAGTTAAACCCAGTTGGGTTCATAGTCACCAGTTAGGCCCAGTTGGGCACATGACCACCAGTTAAGCCCAGTTGGGTTCATACCCACCAGTTAAACCCACTTTTGCCCATAGCCCCCAGTTAAGCCCAGTGTGATCCATAGCCCCCAATTAAGCCCAGTGTGATCCATAGCCCCCAGTTGAGCCCAGTTGGGTCCAGTTTGTCTGAGTTGCCAGGCGCATCACCCACGCTCCTGCCTCACCCACACAACCTCGTCCCACGCCACAGCTCCGCCGTCTCGCTTCGCTCGCTGTCTGTCTGCTGACTGCAGCTATCGAGTGGTACGGTATGCGCTGTTTCCGGGTGGTGCAAGATCGTCTAGAACTACATATGGTGGCACTGGAAATGGCACTCATCCGAAATGTTTTCTAAATCTCGGAAGATAGATGGTAGCACTGGAAATGGCATTCATTCGTAATGTTCGCTAAATCGAATAAATATAGAAATATATGTGGTAGAGCTGGAAATGGCACTCATTCGTAATGTTCTCTGAACCGAATCATTTCATACGTCGCACTCATCGGAAAATAGACGTCAAGTAAGACGTTTCGAACTGGCCGACTTAGTATCATACGAGAAAGTCATAGCATGTTGGAATAGAACAATTTGAAAATTCATAATCGTAAAAGAAAACATAGTTATATACAAACATGATTCGGTACGTTTGTGAAATCAGTTTCAGAGTGAAAATCAAGCGTAATATTGAAATCACCCTTCCGCCGTCAAATTTAACGATTATGTTCTTAGCGTTAGTCTGCAAAATAAAAACGCTTTTTAAATCAGTTCACCTGTGTTGAGTTCGAGGCTTTAAACAACTTTGAAGATTGAAATAGCTTCCAGAACATGAAACTTTAGTTTATGGTTGGATGATAAATAAATTTAGCGGGTGACTGATAGGATTATTTTATATTTAGAATGAACTAGTTTAGCATGAAGAGGATTTTGTGAGTTATTTAAAGACTGGGGGAATTTTTTGTGAATGATTTTTTTTGCGCAACTAACATGAGTGTTTCGAGCAGCGATATCGATTGTGTTTATTCGGTCAGTGTCTTTTGGTGCGTCTTTGTCAGCGTGCATGCATGCTTGGCCAGTAACCATTGTTCCCTGATTCACGAATTCATACATTTATTCATTTTTACACTCATTCATTCATTCATTCAACCACGATCGGTTCGAAGCAACAGTCACGGAACTCTACCATTTTTGTTGGCGCATCTATAAATTCAGTCCTTCCGAGCTGAGGTTAGATAAATATATATACAAAGGTGACTAAAATCATCGATGTGCTGGAAAAAGTTAAGCTGGGCATTTGTCAAAAGTTATTAACTTTAAGATGTCCATTTTTAAAGCTCATCATCTGAAGAAATAACGACTGTCGTGTTATTCTAGAATCATTTTCAGGCACGACGACGTTCAAAACTATAAATTCCACGAGATGGCAAGCGTCAGATGACTAGCTTTTGTCCAAACGCTTCCTGTAAACTTTCATTCAGTCCTCCAGCCAATCCTCCAAACATGCTACATCAACACCAGCATGTCACTTCACCACAGGTACGTTGAATTTGTCGTCTGGAAGTACTGACGTCGATGCCCACATGAGAAGCTGAAGCACAGATTTTAATACGTTCTGCAAGTTTTTTCGAATCAAAGACGATTCGAAACGCAGTGCGTTGATAAGCCTGTGGCCTCAAAAAAATAGAATGTTTTATGCTGGCTAAATAATTTTTCGTACATTGAAGTACCTTACATATAAGTGTGTGCTACTAAAGAAAACAGCCCATGAAATGGTCCTTAGAAACTACAATATTCATGTTCACAAATAGGAGTTTTTGAAGTTTTCTAGAGATTCAACACCTTACCTGTATCGCTTGTTTTCGGTAGGATTAAACTGATCAGTTATGCAGGCATGAAACTGCCTGCAGTATATTCGTAAATGGCGTCATAATTCTTTGCTATTTTATTTCGGAACGGGTCATTGTTGTCACTCAGTACGTCAATACATTGTCACTCAATACGCAATCCTTTGGCTGAAACTGCTCGCATACTATATTGCGTAAATGGCGTCACAATTCTCTGCTATTTTAACTCGGAACGAAATAATGCGTTATTGTTACTCAGTACGGAATCCTTAGAATGAAACTGCATGCATATTAAACGTAAATCGCGTCATAATTCTCTGTTATTTTAACTAGGAACGAATTAGAGCGTCATTGTTACTCAGTACGGAATCCTTAGGATGAAACTCACTACATAATATACGTAAACGGTGTCATAATTCTCTGTTATTTTAACTAGGAACGAGTTATAACATTATTGTCTCTCAGTTCGGAATCCTTAAGATGAAACAAGAGCTGCAATCCCAATTATCTGCTACTGCCTGCATAATATACGTAAATGGCGTCACAATTCTCTGCTATTTTAACTAGGAACGAGTTGGAGCATTATTGCATTCACTTTTGTGACTCGACTCTGCCTAGCCCTGGTCACCAGGTGGGAGCGGCTGGTGCCGAGCACTTACTGCATTACATCACCGGCACGCGCGTGCTCCCTGCAGCAGGCGCTGCACTGAGGACTAGCTTCCAATTATGAAAGGGAATTGACGTTTAAATTGAGTGTAGTGACGTCAAATTACGAGAGGGAATTGACGTTTAAATTGAGTGAGGTGACGTCAAATTACGTTAGGGAATTGACGTTTAAATTGAGTGAGGTGACGTCAAATTATGAGAGGGAATTGACGTTTAAATTGAGTGAGGTGACGTCAAATTACGAGAGGAAATTGACGTTTAAATTGAGTGAGGTGACGTCAAATTATGAGAGGGAATTGACGTTTAAATTGAGTGAGGTGACGTCATATTACGTGAGGAAATTGACGTTTAAATTGAGTGAGGTGACGTCAAATTACGTGAGGAAATTGACGTTTAAATTGAGTGAGGTGACGTCAAATTACGTGAGGAAATTGACGTTTAAATTGAGTGAGGTGACGTCAAATTACGAGAGGGAATTCGTTTTTGAATTAGGTGACGTAGCTTCCAAGTACGTTTGGGAGGGAATGAATTTTAGAATAATTGAATGAGGTAACGCCGAAGTGAGATAGGAAACTAACTTTCAAAACAAGGGTGGTAACGTTGAGTAACACGAGGGAAATAAGTTTCAAAATAAATTAGGTAACTGCTTACTTGTCAAGAAATTTTTTTCCCGAATGACGTGAAGTAACTTCAGATTGGGTGTGGAAAATAACTTTGGACTCATGGTAACTTTGCGTAGCCCAAGAAAAATAAATTGTTTACTGGTGTAATTTTGGATTCCTTGAGAGCGTATGAGTCCTGGCCAATGGGGTGTGTGTGTGTGTACAGAGAGTGTAGTAGCAAACGACGGAGTGTGGGAGTGTAGCAGCAGACGACGGAGTGTGGGAGTGTAGCAGCAGACAACGGAGTGTGGGAGTGTAGCAGCAGACAACGGAGTGCGGGAGTGTAGCAGCAGACAACGGAGTGTGGGAGTGTAGCAGCAGACGACGGAGTGTGGGAGTGTGTAGGTGGGTCAGAGTAGCAATGCACTCACATGAACTGGAAAGTGTAGGCAGTTTTGCGGGTTTTGTGAAAGTTGACCTGAAGTGCTACGGAATATCTTTAGTTGCTACAGCCTGTTTTAGATACTTTGGTGACTGCATGTGGTGTTCTTTATCACGCAGGGTGTCACATTTTCTCGCAGCTTTCTTGCATTTTTGTCTTCATATTTCAATATCTGTTGGATCCCAAAAGAATCGTCAGTCGTTTATTATGAATCAGGTATGAAAACATGATTTAATTTAACGGTAATTTTCAAATCATCTTTCCTAAATGACTTTGAAAATTCAGAGTGCCTTGATCTATACCGGTTCCGTAAAACTTCAAGAAAGTTATCTGATAATAAATTTCATAGAATAAAAAATTTGGTGATTTTTCGTTCCTATAAAACGCAAAATTTCGATTTTCGCTCAACTACATACGAAGCTCGTTTGCATAGATTAAGGCTTTTAAAATTTAATTCTTGTATAAATACATGAAGTACTTTTGACTTGTAACAGTAATAAACAATAGATGTCAATTACATTCTTCAGAAGAACAGGACGTAGATTCCTCTACACCTCTGAATGCTCGCAAATGTGTAGTAGAAAATTGTAGATGTGTGCACAGTAAATCCCACTCTGTTGCACGTGAGACAAATGCAAACAGACACAACATCCGCACTACTCGATATACCCGCTAAGTATATCTGCAATCACTGATAATTCTAAGCATAACAACAAATTTTTTTAAATCAAATAAATTTACTCGTCAAAATAATAAATAAACAAACTCGTCATATTTATTCGTCAAATAAATAAATTTACTTGTCAAATAAAGATTCATTAACACTTTGACTGCGATGTGAGCCACTGGTGGCCAGAGGGAATTTTCATAATGCTGCTCACCGACCAGTAGCCACAAACTCAATTTTAATAAATACTTGATGAACACTAAATGAAGGCACGATCCAGTTAATGTTTGCTATTTACAACAATCCTAACTACAATTGACTTTAAATTTGATTTGAAAATTAAATTTCAGTTTTACCTGCCGCAGACAGAAAACATCAGGGCTCCCTCTGTTGACACAGCACTCCGGACCAAAGCCTTGAATTAATAAATTCCCAAATTTCAAGCTCAGTTCTGTCCGATGTCACAGACCAAAGCACGGATGCTTGAGCACTCTAGCCGTGACGGTCGCACTCGAGCCATGACGGTCGCACTCGAGTTGAGTATTTACTTATTCACGGGGAAGTGAATCAGTCGTCTATTGCTCAGGTCTTAACGCCGTATGTGGGGCGGGGAAACGCAGCTCTGAGGAAGGTCGGCCCTAATATGGCAGCGTCACTTGCCGTCCATACAGCCCACTCTGCACACCGCCCACTCTGTGCTGTCTCGCGCTGTTGCCCACTCTGCACACCGCCCACTCTGTGCTGTCTCGCGCTGTTGCCCACTCTGCACACCGCCCACTCTGTGCTGTCTCGCGCTGTTGCCCACTTCATGCTCCAGTCTCGCACTGCTGCCCACTTCATGCTCCAGTCTCGCACTGCTGCCCACTTCATGCTCCAGTCTCGCGCTGTTGCTCCAGCCTCGCTCAACTACACGCTCAGCCCGCTCCAGTCTCACACTCCATGCTCCAACTTCTTTCAGTTGCACGCTCCAGTACATCGTTGTCTTACTCATCGTTTGGGTTCTGTTTTTGCGGTCCACATGCCCCAGTCTCGTGCGCTCTCTGGTCCAGTCTCAACCCTCTCTGCTCCAGTCTCCAACCCTCTCTGCTCCAGTCTCCAACCCTCTCTGCTCCAGTCTCCAACCCTCTCTGCTCCAGTCTCCAACCCTCTCTGCTCCAGTCTCCAACCCTCTCCGCTCCAGTACCAAACCGTCTCTGCTCCATGGTCTCCAATCCTCTCTGCTCCATTCTCCAGCACTCTCTGCTCCAGTCTCCAACCCTCTCTGCTTCATTCTCAAACACTCTCTGCTCCAGTGCCCAGGTCTCACCTCCTCCACGCCTCCAACCTAAGCTGTCGCGATCTCCTCACGTCTACTTAGCCATTTACGGCTGGCGTAGATGAACCCGCTCTCTACCCTGTGTTTCCAGTAGCAAGATCTACTGCCGTTGAACAGAATCTACTCTTGGCACAGTCTACGCTGGCCATTGAGGTCACGTCTACCTGAGTCTAAATCTCACAGAGCTTATATCTGCAATGGAGATTATGTCTGCCACGGGGGTTGTGTCTGCCACGGAGGTTGTGTCTGCCACGGAGGTTATGTCTGCCACGGAGGTTGTG
>JACJUY010006403.1:14865-46998 GCA_014220935.1 Platorchestia sp. MABIK | reverse complement strand
TCGTCGGTCTTTTCCGATTTGTTTGCGAAGTGTAGACATTACAATGTCCTCTCACCGGCAATAATATTATTATCCGACAATGTAAAATTAGGGAACATAAATGAATTTGCAAGGAATTAAATTTTTTACCTCAGTGGGGTCGTTCTATGAAGGGTAATCTGTAAAAACAGGATATGAGAAACTGCTCCTGGCGGTAGTCTTCCAAACCTCTGGAGTATGGAGCACGTTATAGAGGCATGAAGAAAACTGCCACAGCAGCTAGCCACCAGCTACACTGCCTCAGTAGCGCCCAGTCAGTTGTAGTGGTAGGTGGTGTAGCCCTTTATCTGAGTACGCATCCAGCGTGAGCGAGCAACCGCTCCAGTCCTAAGCCTCGTACTGTCAGGTGTTGTTAACTCGTCAAATCGAGAACTTTTTTTGTCCAATGTGCCTTAGTAATCATAAACTTTATTGTAATAATTGTGGTACGCATGTGACTGTAGTTCCAAAACACTCAGAGCTGTTCATGGAAAGCAATTAAATATATTTGAACATCTTACTTCTCCGTCAATCCACCGCGATATCACCACTCGTGGTCGCGGTGTCGCCGCTGCTGCTCAGCATCACAGCACTACGATGACCAACCTCACCGTGCTGAGGACTGCGCAGCACGCCGGTTGGCCAGGCTACTGTTGGCCCTTCCCTGGTGAGACTAATCGTGTCATTTTGTGCCTTTTAATGTCGTAGTAATTAAATGATTACTCCACTTGTCAGGTTAGCTTCCATTTCCGTTTAGTCGAGTGATTCTTGCAGAGAAATGCCGTGACATCATCCAATTATTCATCTGCCCCTTGCTGAAGGCATCACTTACAGTTGGAGAGAAACAATAAAATCGTTTTAGTTATACATTAACTCTTTTGCACGCTCCTGAGCAGTGAGTGGCCTCACCATCCCAAAGTCTAGGTCAGGTATTTCATTTGATGTACTCCAGTTTTTAAACATGCTCCAAGTGCATTGTTACATAATAAAGTGCAATTATGCTTATTTTCTTAGTCTTGTATCCCACTTAAACATGAAATGAAATGACCCACCCGCGGTCCCTGAGATTTTCATAAAGCTGCTGACCGACCAGCACTAGTGACTCAATTTTTATAAATACTCAAATGAAAGCTAAATAAAAGCACGATCCAGTTAATGTTTGCTATTCTATAAATTGCTCACCACAACTGACTTTAAATTTGAATTGATTATTAAACTTCAGTTTAACCCATCGCTGGAAACGTGTTAAAATGCCTATGTAGTATTCCAACTTCATTGTACGGGTAATGTCCACATGCCTGTCAAGTTGCCTTGCGGTTTCAAACTGTCATCCTTCACGTGTTAAGTTCATATTTTTTAAGGGGTAATAAATATTAGGTATCGTCAGGTGGTGTTCAAACGAAGATTAGTTGTTCGGCAGCACCACCTAGCATGAAAGAATTAGCTAAATGGTGCGCCGTTAGATAGATTTAAGAGCCCATTTTCCAAATATGGCTTGCTGGGGAAAACTCTTATATTATTTTTAATTTGTGGTTATTTTTTCATCACGCCTCAATTTCACGGGTAACAGAATTAACGCTTCAGGATTTCTGGGCACTCATCTTACTCGTGAAGATATATGGGATCATGCGTCAAGTAAGAATGACGATGTGCTGACCATTTTATCGACTCAGTGCTTGAAGTGCATGTTAGGTGTGTGGAATGCTCTTCGAATTGCCGGTCTAATTGATAGCTCTGATTGTCATCTCTGTCATTGGGATAGGATCAGACCACAATGTGTCTCGCGAAGTCAGTTTGAAGCTCATTAATAATGCAAATCCGACTCCCAATACATCAGTTGTCTAGGTCGACACTTGGCTCATGTTGATCTTATAGGCAAGCATTTTGTTATTGCAACTGTTCTATTTTTCTGCTCTATTTATCATCCCGCATTTAATTTACTGACCATCAATAATTGAGTATGTTCATGAGTGTGAAAGAAGGTAGTTCATGAAGAAGTTTTAACAAATTAAAAAGTTGAACATATACTGCTATAGTTTATCCAGCGTTTCACTCTCGTTATAGAAACTGTCGGATTGAACTTAATAGTTAACAATTTTTCACACCATTGTAGAAATCTAAAAGGAGTGCCACTCTTTACGAAATTCTTTTAATTTAATAGTCTACGGAATGTGATCGTAGCATTTCGCTTGAAATTTGTTCATGCTATAGGGAAAAGAGTGCAGTTATCATTTTGCGAGTAAAGCGTCGATTCTCGCTATTTGTTTGTTACTTGAAATTATTATGCATATGGGTTAAGTTTTAATTTTGAAAAGTTATTTACCTGTGTTTTAGTGAATCTCTGATTTTGAAATAATTCTAATCGATGAGCTGTCTTTTACCTCTGTGTTGTTTTTCTACAGGCAATGGCTTTCCTCTGAGTGCGCCTTCGAGTCCGTCTGTCTCCAACATGGCGAACCCGTCTCCATGTCGACCCCCGTCACCCGCGCATTTGAGAGCACCTCCATCTCCTACACAGCTGCAGAGACTGTCTCGAGCTTACGAAGAGCATTTCCTTCAGCTTACAGCTGCTGCAGCTGCTGTTTCTGCAGGTCACACGAGTGGAGGTGGAGTGAAAATGGAGCCTCTCTCTCCGGATCCTCTGACGCTAAGCAATAAAGACGTCAAAACTAGCACTGCTAATAAAGAGGCAAATCAAAATTCTAGTTCCAAAAATAAACCCAAACAAAGTCGATCGTCTCCTGCTCAGCTCACAATTTCTTCTGTAGCAAATGACAACACGTCGTCTCCTTCGGCGTCTCCTAAGTCTCAGAGCTCTACTCGGACTAAAACTCCCGTTTCTTTCTCCGGCACTCCTCCTCATCCATCCTTCACTCCTCCGATTGGTCTGCCTCCTGGATGTTTCAACCCTACCGCTCTTGGTGGTCTGAGCGTTCCTTCTACTGTGGGTGTGGGGAATTTGCCGAGAGCATCTCATTTCTTGGAGCCTCCGGCATTGCCTCGTAATTGCAGCGACCTCATGAGGAGTCTCGCTGCAAAGTATAACAACAACAATAACAATGAGTAAGTATTGTAATGAAAAGTTTACAAGTACCTATTGTTTGAATTTTGTTTGAATACCCATTGAGTGAAATACTTCTTCTTGTGTAGCTGTTTCGATCGAATATTAATTTAAACTGTTTGTGATTATTTTCCAGGTTGTACGCCAATCAGATGAATAAATCTTTTCCTCGGCTTGGGATGAACTCGATGATGCCACCGAAAACAGGCTATTCTCCTCCAATCAATTCGCCTCACGCTGAGGAGTCACATGGTGACAGCGTTTTTTCGTCCAAAGGAAGCCCTTCCAAGCTATTTCCTTCTTTCATGCCACATTCTTCAATAAATGAACTGCATCAACCAACAATTAGTTCTCACTCATCAGCTAAAGCCCTCATGGATTTAGTCCGCAATTCCTCTGTTTCCAAGTCATCTCTGGACACTGCAACACATCCCTCAAACTGTTCGGTCAAGCGATACGCAGAATCTTCCAGCCCTCTGGATCTTTCATCTGGCGATTCTGCGAAGAAATTACGTCATGACTCTAGTATTGATAATACTCATCCTATTTCTTCGAAAAATGACTTGCTCTGCGAAAGTCATTCAACAGTAGTCGATTTAGAGAAGAATATTCCCGATGTTCGATTGTCCCATGATTGTGTAAGCAAAGATCGTACGTCTCAAGGAGGTAGTCCAAGCCTAAAATTCAAAGACAGTGTCCTACCTAATGCAAGGCTCAGCCCTGCCATCAACCATGCTGACGCCTCAATTGTGAGGGGAAGCGCTATCTCTGATGGGAGATTATCACCGAAGTTAATTCCTTCAAGACCTCAAGACAGCCCCCACCATGATGGCATTCGTGACTCGACTCCTTCGCACTTGCGGACGAGTGGCATCTTGTCGTGGACAGTGGAGGACGTGTGTTCATTTGTGAAGAGTATTGACCTGTGTGCAGAATATGCGGATGTGAGTGATATACAGTTTAATGTTATTTTTCTAACCGGCTTCGCTTTGCATGACTTCAAACTACTATTTCACATTGAGATGTTTTGAATAATGAACTGCTGCACGCTATTAATGTGTATATACAACCTCAATGAAATTCTATATTTTAGGTATTGCTTGATAACTCAATCATGCATTATGAATTTTATTGATGAAATACATTCAATACTACCCGTAACCGAAATGTATGATACATTATGCGTCCAATTAGGTTTAGTTGGCCTAATTTCAACGACTGCACTTCCGTGTCTGATGCATTATCTTTTGCTGTCACCAGATGTTCGCAGAGGAACGCATTGACGGCTGGTGTTTGTCGTTGCTCACAGAGACCCACCTAACATGCAACTTGGGGCTGAAACTGGGCCCTGCTCTCAAGCTACGGTCCTTGTTAGCGTCCATGGCGTCACTGGAAAGCGACGGGACCACCAACTGCGGCGGGTGTCGCCCTGGAAATATGTCATGGAGTAGCAAAGATGTGCGGAATAATAGGAGTAATAAGAGTAGTGAAGACGGAAGTGTAAGAGATGCTGCTACTAGTGACCATGATAAAAGAAGTGGCGTTCCAAGTTATGATAGTCAGAGTAAGAGTTCTCCTGGCCGTCATGAACGCCGCATGAGTTGCGGCTCAGAAAATACACAGGCTTCTCCTTCTAGGTTTTCTTGTGATTCTCCGTCTACACCTCACGGTGAACTTAAAATATCCCCAACTCGGGAAGACAATCAATATTTCTCTGTGAGCAGAGATAGTAATTGCTCTTCTCCTTCTTGAAGTCCTCGGCTTACAATCCTTTTTAAATTTTTTTTGTTTGTTTTCTCTGAGGTTTGATTTGTAGTACGTGGTGGTGTCGCTAAAATAACATATTAGATCGGCATTCTTACAAGATGAACGCTTGAAGCCACGGAGCTGATTTCTATGTTTGAACTAAATGTTTCACTGAACTGCGACAGATTTTCAGTAGAGCAGTCTCAACCGAGCGCTATTGGATAGTATACTCTGTGAAAGGCAGGTAGACTTCGATCAGGTTTGTTAACCTATGATCACAATTTGTTCTCATTTCTGCCTTTGCAGTAACTTGCAATTGCATGTTTTCATATGATGTGTATTTGGAGGGGACCTTATTATTTGTGTGCGTTTTCTTCTCGAGCCGAATTTTCCAAGAAACAACCTGTCGTTCATCACACCAACGAAAAAGTGAAATGTCATGTTCGTTGAACGCATGAGATTGAAATGTTTACATACGGATCGTTATTTTACTTTCTCAATTTCTTTCTAGTTGTGTCGACCTACCTCGAATTATTTGTACTGTTTCTCCTTCTGCAACGCTTAAACTTATACTTGTTAATTTGGACGTTTATTTCCAATATTCGTTTCAGGTGCCGCTTTAATTATTGCAGGCAACATTCCCAGAATTACAGCACTTTTTAGTCTTATGCACCATTAAAAGCATCCTGAGCTTTTAATTGTTAATCTGTGAACTCGGTGTCTTTGCTTGCCTGTTCCCATGATCTGTTTTCATCGCAAGATGTTGTTAAGACACAATGACTGCATTAAGAGATGTCTGGACGCTCCGAATTTCGTTAATCTAAGACGGGCGTTTATAAGCAAATATTTATTCGATAGTGTTGAAAGTAAATTGTTGATATCTGTTACTTAGCTTGTTTCTTTCTACCTAACTAAAAACTTGTATCAGACAATCCTATGGAATCGGATTCACTTTAGTCGTATATGTTGCTTTGATTAACCAGAAGTATTGGTTTAGCAAGGAAAGTGATTAACGCATTGGTGAATATTCTTCGATGGAGAGCGTTGGATGACTTTTCGCCTATGTCGAACATAGAAGTGCTTTCTTTAAGTCACACACATGAAGGCCTGTGGCTTGTGCCCTCTTCATTCCAGCAGTCAAATTGAATTTTTTCAAGTGTTCGTGTAATTACACGAACGCTTGTTCAACGATGCTGCGCACGGTTTACTGGATAGTAGTGTCTAGCAATAATAGTTGAAGCCCATAGTCTGAGAAACATGGAACTGTTCCAAAATAACAGAAGATTCGCAGCAAAATTATCATGAAAATTAACTGAACGAATAAGATAGAGCATTAAAAACCATTAACAGCGACAAATACTAAAAATTATAGCATTGTTTTTTAACTCTTTTATCTTATAATTAGCCACCAAAGCTTTTAATAGCTCGCCACTCAGTGTTTCTCAAAACGGCTCCATGCAACCGGTTTATGCAATCATTCAATAACTGAGCTTGAAACACAATGTGAAATTCTGTGCGTAAATATACATTCGTAATATGTGCTCTATAAGATTGGTTATCAACAACATTTTTAGGTGTCAGTTTTCTTAAGAAATTCTCGCGGTTGTTGACTCTAAAAATTCACCTGATATTTTCTTGAGTTGAGCAAATGCATTCCGTAAGGAAATGACGCCATTTCTAATCTAGACAAATAGGAATAAAAATTAATACCCAAACATTTTAAAGAACTATCCTGAAAAAACTGTAAATGAGCAGAAAAGGAAAAATGAGAAGAAATTAAATGTTTAAAAAATAAAGAGTTTTTTCTTAATTAATTTAATTGAATTCAATGATAACACTATAGCATTATATACAAAACACGAACTTATTGATTTTAGGAAAATCGATTTCAAATCTTGTTATGCTGTTAGACACTATCAGCTACACTAAACCTTCAAAGTTTTTTATTTAAATCCGTACAATTTTCCTTCCCATGCTTAAATCCTAATGATTTAAGTGATAATAACACAACACATTTAAATTTTGACAGTTAATTCAGCAGACTAGGTGAACAAAAGTTTTATTCGATACGACTGCCTTCAGCCATGATTACTGCTTCTACACTCTTTCGAAAACTGGATACGGTGTGGATAATTTGTACGGTTTCCAGCGACTGCGAAACTTTTTTAATGCCTATCTCAAGCGTTGTGACGCTATTGTGAGACTTCGCACAAGTTTTGGCATCAATTTATCTTCAAAATAAAATTATTCAAACAATAGCTTAGTAACTGTGTTTAACAACTTGTTGGGAAACAGGAATAAATATTGCACATGATATTTCTAGTTAACCGACTGAGCACTTGGAATGCATGAATCATGTCCACGAACACAACTTTTTTTTTTTACACCCACTAATTCCTTCGACATAATTGTGTGCATAAACAACTTAAAAAATAACTCGAGTGGATTAATAACGTTCTCGACTAAGGTGATAAAAGAGGGAGCTAAAACAAAATCACCGTTCAAGAAATGTCATAAACTAGCCGCTTTTCCTAGGTATTTTTCCGAACTTACTCAAAATTATTAGAGTAACCCCTGTATTTAAATTTGATAAAATTTGCGTAAAATATTAGCCCTGTCTCTGTACCACCAATTACTGGCAAAATATTCCAGAAAACTGTACATGGAAAAGTGGATTCCTACTTTGAGTTAAAATCATCTCTCTATAATAATTTCATTTTCACTTAAAAAAATTAACAACACAGGCTGTATTAAATCATTTACAGTAACTTTATTCCTGAATTTATAAAGGCAAGCTTGTTTTCTTCGTATTTCCTGCCTTTCGAAAAGCATCCTATTGCCTAGATAATAACAATTTACACTAGAAACTCAACTGTTATGGCATTAGAAGAGTGGCACGTGGTCTGTTCAAATCGTTAGCAATACATTGCCGATGCACAATCGGAACTACTGACAATAGCCATAGAGTACCACATGGATCAATTTTTGTGCCCCTCCTATTTTGTTTTTTTATCAACGATGTAGTTAAATTTACATCATTTTTCAAACTCATTCTTTTTGCACACGACAGAACGCTTTTTAAGGGTCTTCCTGTGAAAATTCCATTTTAATTACACAGAGTAAAAATAATGAGCTGTGTGCAAAAGGTTTCAATGTGAATCAAAACTAATAAAATAGGCCTTAGTATCGATAAGACAAAATACGTTATCGTCCCTTACAAGTGAAATGCGTCGCTTCAACGCAGTAAGATTGGTGATGGTGAAATTGAAGAAACCAACTCCTATAAGTTCCGAGGTATTATAATTGACAAAAATTTGATCTTCGAAGAGCACATTGCACATATCAGTACTAAGTTATTAAAATCCGGAGGAATCCTCAAAGTTAAAAATGTACTATACCTAAAGAAGCTTTGAGAATCCGTTATCGAACCATATTTCACCATATTTACAATACGAAATAGAAGCATAGCACAGAACTGATAAATAAAACCAAATAGCTCTCTGCACTGCGAAAAATAGCCGTTAGAGTGGCAAAAAAATTGGAACATAATGCTCACACGAGTGATTCATTAAAAAGTTAAAAAGTGAGGGAGCTTTTGGATTTCTATACAAGCATTCCATATGTAACTTCATGTAAAAATTATTGAGTAATGATTGCGACAAAGGTTTTAAGAAGTTATTAAATGCCCAAGCTGCCCAGCATGAACACAAAACCCGAAATAGAAGTAGTTTCATGCTTTTTATTATTCATAAGCTCGGTCACAACACTGTCTCTTTTTCGTTGGAACCAAGACTTGGAATTCGATCCCTGCTGAGATCCGTGAAAAAAGTTCTTACAAGGCTCTCAAAAAATTCTTGAATCCCTGTTTCCATCGGAATAATAATCACATAAGGCAACTAATTCAAATCTTTTCTTCTATTTGATTGAGCTTGATGGGGTAATTTACCATATTTTATGACAGATCTTAAGTCTGATCTTAAGCTTTTTCTAGAATATACTGTTCTCATCTACCCCACATTAACAATAATTATTGTTGCAAAATTAACCATCGAATCTTGAGTGAACCAATTCATTGATCAATCTAGTGTGTGACTAGGTTAAGTAAATTAGGTAAAACATAATGTACACCTTCAAATAGCGCGGATCATAGGATACCTTAGAAATCGTTGAACATTTTCGGGCCCACTCAAACGTGTCCATTGTACTAGACTTAAGAAATAATCTACTGATGCATCGTTTGTGGTATATAAATTGTTTACATTATTTAAATTATTTAAATAGAAGTCCAACGGATTTAGGTTAAGCGAATAGAACGGCCGAAGTCTATCTCCTAGAATAGTACATCAGTCCTCTTGAGCAAGTCAATGGTTTTGCTCGCCGTGGGGACGGAAGCCGAGTCCTTTTGGAACGTGAAATCCTCAATTGACGCCTTGGCATTCATCCATGGAATGACTTTTGTTATCAAGACGTTATAGGATAATTTGATATTCATTTTTTCATTGTCGGCAAAAAAATAGGTTAAGACGTCGCCATTACTCCAAACCACGCCAAGGGTCATGACGCTAGCTGGATTTCGCCATCGTGGGTTGAACATCAGTTATTGAAGAGGAAATTTAGCAATCTTTACATCAGCTGCAAGTCCCATCAGCAATAAAAACCATTTCATCAGAAAAGATTTAAATTGTCGATCAGTTCGTCTCCAACCAGTTCAAAACTTTCTTGAACCTCTCGAAACGAAATTCTTTTATTCTATCACATTGTAGATTTTTCCTACCTTTTGTATATGATGTTATGTCAAAATCTTTGATTGCTCAATGTATTGCAATGATGCTGACGAGCCTTTCCTAGCCAACGGCAAAGATAACGCGGATGGATTAGCCGTGACGCTTTTTTTGATGCCGGCTGAGAAAGTAACGCTTCCGAACTTTATCTCTTCTTGGCGCGTTGGTGGTGGCTCTGTAATTTCAATCCAATTCATTAAAACGCTCACAAACAGCATAAACTGCGAGGATACTGAACAGCAAGGATACTGTACGGATTTGCAATGATAGCTGAGGTGCGGCCTGTGTGACGAAGTTCACATAGATGCTCGTTTCAACTGCTCCATTGCGTAATGTTTCTGCAACGAACTTGAAATATGAATTGCCACCTTCATAGAAAACTGATTAAAACTGATGCACGTCAGTGTGGTCGACTTTAAAAGATATTAGAATTACCGATGTTTTTAAATTTGTGCAGATCTATCCGAAAGACCCCATACTTTACCAAGGAAACGTTTTTTTTGTGCTAAAAGGCTCTTTAGTTTGAATAAATGTTTGGCTTGAATGAATATCGCTAATCTGCACACTTTGAAAGGAGTGAAAATACGCTAAGTTAATTTTTATTTGTTTATTCATAATTAGTTAAATCATGGTCGCAGGAACATTTTTCTTTCGAATTCCGAACAATTCTATGAAATGATCTGATCGACATCATTCAACTGCTCGATGGGCTCTTAAACATGACCGGAAAGAAGCTGAGCTTCGACTGTTTTATGATCGTCACTCGAAAACACAGGACGTAAAATTGATATCGTGACGTCGTTCGAGCCATGTTTTTATTTAGTCCATGAGTTCCAGAGGAATTTAACACGTTCCCCGGGTATTGGGCCATACGTGTACCATTCGGTAAATCATTCATTCACTTGCCGGTATAAATGAATGACACTTCATCTGTTTCGCGAGCTTATTAAAGAATAACTGTTATCATACGAAGTGAAAGGTCATCGTGCAATTGCCTTTTCGTATTTCTCAGGAAGGATGAAAACGTATTCGAGCAGTAGAATCGATTTCCCAATTCTGCTACTTACTACCAAACCAAACTAACCGTTAACAACCAGCGAAACGAGGTGAAAGTGTTAAAAAAATGAGTTTGAGCCCATTTCAGAGCATGAACTTACACCCAAACGATGAAGATGCCTAATTAATTTAAAATTTGAATACTACGCGCACCACATCCAAATAGAGACTGAAGTTTGAGCGGCTCAGACCCTAAACATTAAACTTTAATGAAGGATGATCAAAAGCCTTAAAGGTTCTCACGATAGTTTGGATTTACACTCAAAATATCAATCATTTAATGTAAAATAGGAAAAGACACTCGTTTGGGGTAAGAAACTGTTGTTCAAGATTGTAATCCAATGTGATAAATGCAAAGCTAATGCATGTTTCTTTTCATATGAAGAAAATCAATTTCAGACTTGCATTGGAAATTATAAAGCAATCAATAAATATTTGTGAAACAAATGTTTTCGACACATCATTGCATCGTCTTGCTCCCAGATTCGGAGGTAGTCAAACGTTATGAATGCGCTGCTTCAATCGGCATTCCGATAAGATCAGAGTTTTGCACTGTTTTATGCTAATGGTGTTTAACCAGATCTGAGTCACTTTAAAAAAATTCAGTGAAAGCTATTTTTCTCACGCATTGCCAGGAGTTTTTGTTGCTCGTCTCCTCCCCCTTGACAGTCCTCCCTCCGTATGGCGTGGACCCAAAAGCGCCTATCGGCCATCGGAGTATCAAAGAAGCAATTCAGTATTGATGGGACGCGTGGTGCTCGGTATCCCCGAAGTCGATGCCCACAGATTGGGTCGTGATGGGCAGGCAGGAGCCGCCTCACTGGGGCTACTTTGGGTCAGTGATTCAGGTCGGCTCCTCTCTGAGTGCCCTCATCTCACTGTCATTCTTCATGCTCGTGAGTCGTGCCGATACCCGCGTCCGACCCACAGCCAACGCTAGCAACCTCCCTGCCAGAGTGAGCGTCATGATCACGGAGGCAAGAGTGTATGTTCTGAAGATCAGATAAAGGCACTCCCCATTACTTCAGCATAGATAAAAGCTGGATGAAGCTCGTGTGCAAGCAAATTAATCCACTAGATGCTTCGAAGACTCAGTGAATAAGATTTTCAGACTATGCATAATTGACGATGGAAATCGACAAAGACGCGCCGTAACACCAATGGCAAAAAAATTCGAAATTAAGTACATTGAAATTGAGACCCACGAGTGGCTAAAAAGAAACGCATTTTATGTTTGATGAAATTAATCACCTCTCTAAATAACCTGTGGTTTCCAATTGCCCGTAAATCATGTGAGAGATGATGAACTTGACAGCATGCCTGGCCCAAAGCAATCCTTGTCAATATTTATAAACGTAGAATATGAGCTAAGCGAAAGAAGTTTGTTAGTTGAAATTTGGCTTGCGTTTCAAGCTATCAAATTGTAGGTAAAGGTCAATATTTCTTTTTGATATCTTGAAATCATTTTTTGGTCGTATAATTAATTAGCAATTGATTGATTAAGACAAATTACCGCGCTTAGATGCCCACTGCTTCAGCAAACTATCTTATGTCACTTGATGAACTTCATCGGAGCTCCTACCTGGAAGCAGATCCATCACACTCGATCGTTGCAGTGAAAAATGAGGATCGAGATTTTGTTTTGCCGCTACCAAATGAACGGCCGCGGGACACAAAACAATAAAAAGTAGAAGTTTTCAACCCACTTTTGAGAACTGCAGGCTGACAGCCTCTCAAACATGATTATTACTCACGCCGCTCTTCTGTCATTGTCTAGTTTACATGAGCAGCCGAGCGCGGTGGAGTTCTTGCGCTTTTTATGCATCGAGAGACATTGTGGATGATATGGGCTCACAAGCGACGAGATTCATCTACGCCAAGAGTTTTCGGATTACTTTAAAAAATATGATTTAAGTGAAAGGAAATTTAATTTTTCAGCAAACTTTTACATTAACGATACAGTAAAATTAAAGTTATATTTAAAATGTACTGTTCTGTGTCGTACCGTAACGGAACTTTTAACTGAACTGATGCTCGTGCAGTCCAGCACCGGTTTTTGATAGGGTAGGCATTACTGGATGTTCAGACTAATACTAAACGAGGCAGAGCTGGATGTTTCGGGCCTTATCCGCACATAAACTACTAAGTTTATATATAATAGTCTGTTGTTCTCACACAGTGAAATGATGCATCCTAGCGAAAATTCACATAGAGTGAGGAATTTCTGAAATCCTCTGGGTTGTTCGCTTATCTGCCAGCAAGTGAACTTGTCTCGTCTTTTTTTGTCCCATACGTTCTAGTTTTGAGTTACTAGCGCTGACTGGTTTTAAAAATTCTTTACCGTAGCAATATTCATTACAGCAGCGGAAATCGCCAATGGCTTTGATTTTGCCATGATAACTTTAAGATATCACTATTTCACTCACTATCTGTATTCCGCAGGTGTAAACATTTTTTATAATACTTTGGGGTACGATCTACCTAGCCAACGTGGAGCAAAGTACAAATTTGTCATTGCTATTGGATTGGCATGTTTTTCACGTTCGACTCGAAATTTTGTACAGGTAAGGTGTTCGAAAACTAATGGTACACTGTGCAAAATATATTGGTATATATTTTCATCTTCCTGATTTTAATTTTTAAAAATCAGCTCGTTTGTTCTTAAAATTGCTAACTGCTAATTTAAACATTTTTTCTCAAAAAATCAATTAACTATAGTTAAAATGTGGACTACAACTTATATCAAACTAAAAAAACATCGTTAAATTGAAAGTTTAATTAAATTTTCCTAGTATGCTGTTATGGTGCCAGTAACATCAAATCTGAATCACGAATGAAACGATCTGCACAATATAAAGTGCAGAAGGGATTCAACAGTAGTTGTATGAGTTATATGTAGAATGCCCACTAAAGCAGTTCGCACATTTCTCGCGAATATCTTTGGTTTCCGCTACATCAAATTCTGTACAGGAATATTACTGTGTATAACAACATAAAGTAAAATACATGGTTAAATGACTGTACTTTCATTTCGATTATTGCCGTTGCTCTCTTTTGAAATTTACCAGCTCTGAAGGAATTACTCCCTCCTGGATAATTAATGCACCCTCCTGGATAATTCAATTCCGACTTTAAGATGGTATATCCTCGTCCTCAACCTCAACCCTGCGGGACACAAAACGGTGTGAGCCGCCTCTGACCTGTCATTGTGGCCTGCTCACCAGCCTGCATGGGCTGCTAACGGCCGGAGTCTCCTAAGGAGCTTCCTCGCTTCAGGAGATCAGGAGATTTACGACCTGCCCGACCGATGAGTCGTTGCGATATCGGGACGGGCTCTAGGGGGATGTGTTTTCACCATGACATCAAGTTGCGTCTCGATTAAATATTGTTCAGGATGGCAACAGCTCCGAGCATGATGAGCGAATTGGATCATATCACCATGGTGAAGGGAATTTGCCTGTTAGCCTTCGAGCGCCCTCTTAATTTTGCCGCTCTAGGGATGTAATCGAGGATTGTAATGGATTTCGTTATTCTATGGGCCTCCTAAAATGCTTTAGACAATTGTTAGCGGCATTAAGTACGAATCAAAATTTCGAAATTTTAGAATATTCGTAGAATCCAAAGGATATAAAGTGTGAGCGATTGAATGCTTGGTATGAATTTAGTTAGATCTAAATGAAAATCAAGGAATAATTTAGCGTATGCACTTACAACCATGTAATGTAAACATGTTTTTTTCAATTTTAACAGCCCCTTGAAAGAAGATATACAATATTATGTTTCTAAGAAATAACCTGAAGTCCAAGGTGACACATTGGCATGTCTCGACTAAGACCTCCTCCTATACTTAAATTCTAAACAAAACAACGAGCTCATGGTCTTGCCACGGAAGATTGGCCCGCGGCGTTGAGCGGTCGCGCCCTCTTTCGACCGCACGAGGTAGCAATGATCGGTCACTCTTTTTTCGTAGCAAAGACCATCACTTACCACTGAAGAATGTCCAGTTTTGAGAGTGAGATAAGCATCAAAAGGCAGTAGCGCCGGCAGCTTGTCGTCAGCAGCAGCACCCACTACTGTTCGCTCCCTTGCCCCCGAGGCCGCTCGCGCAAGACCCCCAGGCTGAGTCGTGTTCAGGCGATGCTACCTGCGTGATGCTCCGGCTCTCGCCAGACCACGATATCTCCCTCCCCGCTCCTCTGAAGATTGCTCGAAAAATAGCCTAACCTCCTGTACAGTCAGATTTCGACTCGTGCATGCCAAATTATTGTACTTTGTGCCTTTGCCATGGCCCGCTCACTGAATCTTGCTCATGCTACCTGCATGCAAAAAAGTAAAATCATAACCGTGGATTTTACGGAGCGCGCTTCATTAGGCAGAATTATATATTCAATAACTAATCATACTCAGCCTTCATATGTGTCTATCACACTCTCTTGACTAATAGTACAGTAATTGCTCATAAAGCGTACCATGTGCACTGCTTTGGATTTCCGTCTTCAAAGCGCTCATTAATTTCAACGCTTGAGAGAAAGTGGAATGCGGTCCATTGCTCAGAAATGATGTTAAGACTCGGCTACCGCAGTAGCAGGTATTTGTTGGATTATCGACGGCAGGCCTGCCTTCGGCTCTTCATGCTCACGGTAGGAAATTCTTGGGCGTCAGCGAGAGCAGGGCGAGGAGGTCGTGCAGTCTCGGGTTCATTAAAGTCAAGTTCGGGTTGCGTCACAAAGAACATCATCAGGAAATTGTTCCCGATTTGGAGCACTAGAGTCATGGGTCACGACTGAAGCGTCCTTGCGAAAAAATCAACCTAATATCTTGGAAAGGTGCTTTGTGATCCAAATCTATAATATAAACGTGACAAAGTGACGTCCAGTACAGCTGTTTAAATGCTCACTCAAATGACGTCATTGTTGTGGGAATTCTCCTCTTTTTTGTAAGATTATTTCAATCCATTATAGTCATATGTACACTTGCTGGTAGAGTTAATTCCGATCTATTTTAATCAGCTCTGTACAGATTTCCCTGAATGCTTACAATTATGCATTCTTACTCGCTTTCCATTACGGTTGCCGTCCCCAATCATACCTAGGAAAGTGCATGGCTTGACTTGTCCATTAATCATTAATAAAAATGACAATTTTTTATAATGATTGAAATTTGAACTCTGAAACAAAGGAATTGAAAGACTGAACGGACACCCATTTAAAATCAGTGTTCACGAATGCATAGTAGCGTAATCTCAAAAATAATGCGGTTGCATTCGCAGGAGTGAGCAAATTATTTTAAAACAATCATTTCGTGTTCGCATGAGCAGGAATAACATATGGAAAACTGGAGTGGTAGTGTAGCCTGCATCTTACGTGTGCGTATCACCTCTTTTCAGTTGATCAAGTGAGCATTTATTGAAGCTATCCTTACACGAAGAAGAATGGACAAGCAGAATTGCTCGCAAGAAGAAGGGACTACAAGGATCTTAGCAAAGGTCAAGTAATGATGCTATTGTTCTAGCTGTGAATGGGACCCGAACACTCCCATGTTATTACTCACAAGTATGAGTATCAGCGTCGTCTATTATCGTATCGTATTATTGTTTACACATCTAAGCGCCGTGGTACAGTTATTTATATGTATGTATATTTTCTGTTCCCCTTAATAGAGCGAATTCGAGATTTTGAGTTCACTGGCAGAGCCGGTAAACAATAAGTGGAAAATATTTACTTGATGCACAGCATCTTCTTGATTGCCGATACTGCGTCACATACAGTGAATTAGATGCCCGACAATTAAAAACTGGCAGCAAATTGACAGTTTTTGACTTACCTTTGAATTATATTGATATGAGTCATTCTTTTATCATTAATCATCTAAACTCTTGAATAAACGCTGAAAATATGAAATTAAGTGTGTGGTACAGTTATGTAATCCAACTACTATACTTCTTATAAATATTTGTTTTGCTAAAACGTGCAAATACAGCGCAGGCGTAGTCAATAATGCTATGATACAGACACTTGCGCACGCTGCCTGTCGAAAAATGATGAAATTCGACAATGTGTCACGATGTTGCAGGTGTCTCTTTTTCTTTTGAATTTGTTCAAGGTTTTTTAGCGACACCCGGATAGGTTCAACGACTTACGATGATCATCTCGCAGGAAGGGAAAGTTGTAGCGAGTTTTGTTTATTTTTTAAAACGATGCAAAGTTGGGAATTGAACACGAATGGTGCTACCGGGCAACATAATTTAAGTTAGGTTCGTGTGCGTAATTAAAATTACAGGGAACCTACATTCGGCCTCTGATCACGGGCCAAATACATACCGTACAGCGTTAGCTAGCGTGGACAGGGTCACCACATTCATTGCTTGGTGTCAGGCCCCTTTTTCGTGGTGCATGCTTTCTGAGGGAAGCACAGGCACAAAGTGGACACGTGATTTGACATTTGAGTTGACATTTTTAAAGAGATGAAGTCCGCACGTTCTCAGACGAGCTTCTTACAGCTCCAAACAATTCATCAGCAAAATACTGATTATAGTCTTTGAGTTGAAATGTTTTACAGATTAAACATGGTCATTCTTTTAAGATCCCGACATAAGGTCCCGAAGACATAAAGTAAATAAGGTCCCGACAAATGTACAGAAGAGGGAGGAAATGAATTAGGTTGGTTTTATACAAAATAGCATTCAACTCCCAAGTTTTCCCGGTATTAATAATTTAGAAAAGAAGACCAAACCAAAAATCTATCCTGATAATACGTGGTTCAAGTGCCAAATTTATGTCGCAGAAGATCTGAAGCCTGTATCAGAGATACGCTCATGAAACATTTTTTGTTTTTACCAACAGAAGATTTGATGGCTACAGATATATCGTGATGTATTTGCATACATACTTTGTAAACACATAATGATGTCTGAAATATGCAAGTGTGTACTGTAAACATTTTACCAGAAGACTACAACTTGCTCCTCATTTGGGTTCTCCAGGACCTCTACAGATTGACCGGCACCTCGGTCACCTACTACATGACCGACTCAGAGAACGCTGGACTACACAGCAACCAAACATTTAAACCCATTATACATGCCAGAAATGCAGACGACTGTTTCATAGTAGTTCAAAACCCGGATCATTTCATGCAGTTCATTCGAGCCTTCGCTCCTTCTTCACTCCTCAAATATACTTGAAAGTAGGGAACCGGCAACAAGATAAATTTCTGAACGACCACATCAGTAGAAATAGAATTCCTCACAAAATCTTTATGAATGAAAAAATAACGAGGATTCTCATTAATTGTGACAGTGAATGCTCTTAAAGAAATCAAATCACATATTTACAAGACCGCACTGATGCACATAACATCTGTAATCTCTTCAAACTGGAAATATTTATTATATGTATAAAACACGAAACAATATATTAAACAGACCATCATCAATAATGGCGGTTCTAACGTTGTCTTCGACATCATCACACATTGGCAAGAAAGGGAAAAACGAAGAAATTCTACAAACAGTTTCTCATAAAGTATTCTGCTGGACCAATTCTCATCAGCTAACAAAACAGACGAATTACTCCAAACGATCATTTATAAAAAATTACCTAAGCCCCAACGTAGACATTCTGCGAAAGCATTATAGTTTCGTGTACCATTCTCAGTCCAAAACCAGAAGCGGTAAAACAAATCAATTTGGAGTTGGAATTTAAATATAACTGTGGTGACTGTGAGCCTCAAAACTCGTACGACAACCGAAAGACTGCCCAGACGAGTAGCAATGCATCAAGATCGAGAACTGACTATTGTAATGTATCAACGTCAAATTTATTGAAGAAGTGAAACTAAAGAGATTTGCCAGAAATATTTAAGTTGCTTTAGCGTGCAATTCATAACTAAAGCAACTTCTGTCGAAACCGATCTACATTTTATACTGCATAGATCGTTTCATTTGTACTCGAAATTTAATGTTACTGGTATCATAATAGCATACTAAGAACATTTAACTCAGCAGCAGTTACAATGCATCAGGCAGAGCTCTAACACACTGTCAGAAAAAAACTGAAACAACATTCACCCGGAAACAGCTTGTCTTCAACTCCACAATCATTTGCTCTTTGCCAAATTTCCACATATTACAAATGTTGAAGTACTTTTGATCCAGCATAAATCTCCCATAATCAACAACCAAACCACAGGCTCGCTCTGACTCAAACTTTTTTGACAAAACCTTACTTAATTGTTGGCACGGCTGCAGTTCACTCCATTTTGGGAGTCTGCTGAGCAAATTGTACAATACTCTCAGACCAACCAACATCTCTACTTCTCATCCCACTAACAATCAAATGTCAAATTGTTTTGCCTAAACACCACGAAATGATCGTCAAAATTTTAATCCCGGCAATTAAGTACTCGGATAAATTTTTTCTTTCTGTTAATATTTTTACAAGTTGAAGACGTGCGAAGGGAATTCGTGGAATGCGTCATCAAATATTTCCAAATATGTAATTCGAACGACTCCTTCGTAACCTGTCCAAAGATAGGTGTTTTGAAATTAGGGAGCTTAATGAACCTTCTTCACAAAAATTTACGTCATTAGTTTTGAAACAATGAATCTATAGCTGCTGTGAGTTCAGCTGAATAAACTTGTTAGTGCAAGCAGAGGATCTGGTAATGAACAATTGCACACTCTGCAGAGACGCGAACGCAAAGTGTTAATCATCACTTCTCAGGCGCACAAATACAATCTTGAAGCTTTCCAGTTTCACGCACACGTTTTTGAGCACTCATCTCAAATTCCTAGTCTGGCAGATGAACGCTATGTCTTGGGCTCACTTCAACATTTGCCAGGTGGACAAAAAGGCGAAGTGCGTTTTTATTTCTTCCTTCAAACAGTATAACTCAATTTCATGTACTTATTTTAGAAATCATCACAATTTAGTGCGAGACATTCCTAGTCATTTTTGATGAACTAATCTACCTTAGAGTAAAATACATCAATTCATGACTCGATCAATTGAAGAGACCTGATTGTTAAATACGTGCAGATATTTGAAATATTAGGACACAGAAACCTCTTGGCAGCTCACGCAATTGTTTTGCTTTTAGTTACTCTAAATTATGGTAATATTTTTAAATTCCTCAAATTTCCTTCTTTGAAATTTTTCACCCGCAGTAATCGATTTTCTTTCATACACTTTAAAAACTATACGAATAGGGCAATGGAGAAAAAAAAACGACTCCTATACCACGCCACTAGATGCAGACGACCATTGCAAAGAATGGAAGGGAGAAAGTTACTGAAAGACAAACGTATAATATAGAGCTACAAAAAAAAAACAATCCATCTTGGGTGATACATTTAACAACATACACACGAGTCAAATCAAGTTTACCCATAAAAGAAATATTTTTACTAACTAAAAAAATTCAGAACAGCCACGCAGCTTTCGCGAACAATCTTTTCTAGTTACCACTGCTTAGACTTTTACGGCCTGTGTTGGTATAGTTTTTATGTTATGCATTGAAGCGCACTCAACTAGGGCAATTCTGTGTTTTCCATTAAGCTTGAAGTGAGGAGGAAGGCATGAGATAGAGGTTCATGCCATCTTTGCAAGTGATCCAATCAGCGGGTTACGGCTGTGCGCGACGCTGCGAGCGTGTCGGGCCGCTGAGAGCCGCCGTGCCCCGCTGGACGCCGCATCACCGCGGCTCTATGGTCGCAACTACACCCGCTAATTGATAAGATCCTCTCACACAAGAATATTTTGTCGGAGAGAGTGGGCGAAAGGTTAACTCGGGGCTAATGAAGGTGCTTCAAAGCCACAAGATGCTGCTACAAACTTGCAACCTTATATGTTGCTTGACAGGCTTTGGGATCTCTTTCGGTGGGTGTTCACTGATGAATGACATTGTTATTCTTTCGCTTCTTTAGTGCATTTAGACAGCACTTGCCTGTATCGGTGGCATCGTCCGGACATGCGCTTCCATTTCAGGTGTGATGACGGTATCTGGCAGCGAGCTACTTCTCTCCGTAAAGGCTATGTTGTGAAAATAAATAGCCCCATTGGATTTAGTAGCTTCGGCAGCTTTGATCACTCAGCAACACACTCTGAGGTAAAGAGAAAACTCTATGTAATCCTGAGCAGACACTATTTGGGCCGTCAACATTCGAATTTTTCCTAAATTCATGAGTCATATATTTACGTAAAACTTCATGGCTTGATGCTATTGCATCCTCTGCTCAGATGTATCAAATTACAAGCCTTCATCCATTGTGCTCTATGCACTATTGTGTAAAACTGCGTACCTCCAGCCATTGTTCTCAGCACTACTGTATGAAAGTACACACCTCCAGCCATTGACGCTTTCCTGCATGCGATATGAACTTCGCTGAAAAGAGTACTTCTCAAAAGTTCTATCTCAAACTGATTAAAATGAAGATTTATAAAGTAGCAAATCTTCAAAATATTGTTGCCTGCTATTACAATGGTTGCATCTTTACAAATTCTTAATTTTTCTGATGAGCTTGTCATCGATGCATCTAGGTTTAATATTATGATTACCCAGCCTGGAGATTCATCCAAAATCTGCTGCACTCTGTATCATCTGATGAGTATTCAAGCTTGTGACATACCACTCAGTACCAATCAATAAATGTATCTTGCTACAAAGCCCTGCAGTTGTAAAACTGTTATAAAACCGTTGAAGAGTTAACATGTTGAAAAGCTGTGTACCCACAACTACGTTACGTTAGAAAGTTTAAATGCGCACACGAAAGCGTCAACGACTGCCATCGGACTCTACCATCGACCGAAAGATTACCACATTTCCGCCCTACGATTCGTGGAAGGGAGAGTGACCATTCTCTTTTCCAGGCGTTGCGTTCAAGCCTGTATTCGAATGAGGCGTTAGCCTCTCTGCTCTCGAGAAGTTCATTCCAGAGTCGAGGTTCTAATTGGATCGAATTGCTGCGAATGAGAGGTTTTAGCAGTTATAACGGATAAGTTGTGCGTTTGCTTTATCTTCCAGTTTACGATCCTACATTTTTGTTTTTAAATGGCTGAATACCCACTTTCAATTAATAAGTTTAAGCACTAATTAGTTCAAGCACGCTGGATAGAGGGCGAGATAGCGATCGATCGAAAGCGTACTTTTACCCACATCTCCAGAACACTGCCAATTGGTCTTCTAATCGCCTGTATGAGGGATTTCATTGACTATGACTGCCTTCAGAGGAAAAATTTCATTAATGCTCTCATCAAATTAGGCTAGAAATGGCGGGTAAAAAATTTCCCTTGATGCGGCTGGTAGTCCATGTGATGTGGTTGGTTTAGTCTCTGTAACATGGAACTGTAGTATGCTGACTGGGACCTACGACTTGGTAGTCGAAGCAAATTTTGACAAGAGCATGCATCGCGACGAACAGCCATTTGCTGCGTTGGCATTTGAGTCTGACCTCACCGAATATTCATAACAAAAGTACAATATTATTCAATCCATCACCATAATTTATAATGTATCCATGAAAACAAATTCATGTGCCTATCTACAAGCAAACTGCGTCATGTATGTGGACATACTGTACTGCATGCTTGCCTAGGTACATCATGTTCTCGAACGCTCTTACCGATGTCAGCTCGGTCTTTAGCTTTGCAGTGCAGTAAGAAGTAAGAAATATAAACGTGCCATTTGGTACAGTCATGCATCTACTAGCGTTCTCCGATCATTCAAGCTGGAAAGTTTTACTGTTTCAACAGAGTGAATCAATATTTATTTCAATTCAGAAAACCTAGCTTCTAACCCGAATTCTCGACACAGAGTTAATGAAAATTATAAAATAATTCTTAAGTTTTCATTATTGCTGCGTAATTTTCCAGCGCTGCGTAAACTAAATTGAAGAAAATGAGGATGAAAAACCGATGAGACAGCCTACACTCACTGAAAGAACGCAGTTCCTAGCATAGGAAGAAGTAAACTACTCATGTCGACGATTTGCTGCATGATGAACAATGTCTTTTCTTACACAAAAGCTGTGTTTTCTCATTGCTATGTAGCATTTTTAACCAATACTCAAAATAAGTTGGTTTATTCAATCGTAAGTTTTGCGTAATGGATATGAATTTGCCAGCCTAGCAAATCGCAATTTATTAGTGCACCTGACTTGGACAGAGGAATGGACATTCTAGTACGTAGCATTTCACGTCTACTTTTCTTAGAATATTTTGACATGCAGTGATAACGTCTGACAATGAATCAATATTAGAGTAGTTGAAAGTGAAATACTGAGATGTACGTTCAACCTGTTTTACAATTTCTGCAGACAGAATCATGCAAAACTTTATGTTTCCAGGTAAAGAAACCTTCCAAGCAAAACTATAGGTGTTCAAAGCCGTTACCAAAGTACAGGCTACACGAAAGTACTGAACAAGCAATAGTCTTCATTCAGAGCTGGCAAGGTATGAACTTGTTTCTCAGTTGCTCTATAACGGTGTGACGAAAGCATGACATCTGGTAATTGAAGAAAGGGGCTATCGTATTTGGACGGGCTAAATGACCTCCTGTGAAGGAAGTAGCAGGATTAATTAAATGATTGCTTAGGCCGCACTGTCGTGTGTGTTTACTAACAATGGGTACAATTAAGTACTTCCGGTAATTAAATTAGAAATTGTGGTAGGAAAAAACTCTAGCCGATAGGCACTTTTGCCGTGCCTCCGAATTGTTAACTGAAATCTCTATGCATCAAGGATAGAATACCTGTTAAGTTTCAACTGTGGCCCTTCCTTTGCTGTTTCTGAACGAATTTTATTGTAGGGATCTCAATGCAATGGCTTGTAAAGATCAGATCAGAGCGGCTTGTAAACAGCCGATGTTTAACTCCTGCGCTGAAGACCACTCGTTTAAACTGGGCCTAAGCACACTCACATATTAGGCTGTAGAGGAGTGAAGAAATGTCATGTGGTCAGAAGAATCTCGATTTTGTCTCTGTAGCAATGATACCCGCCGTCGTGTTCAGCAGAAACCTCATGAAGCCTTCAAGGAAGCCTAACCGCGTAGAGTGGTGTAAGAAAAAGGAGGTTTTATAAGCTGAGGCTGCTTCAAGTATACACAGAAGTGGGACTATTATGTAGCTGAAATGTTCGTCCAACTCAACCAGGTATACATTGAACAGCTAGATGGCCGAATTTTATCATTTACTCAATGAAGAGAGGCATTCTTCGTTCCCTACCTTTCTGATGATAACTGCCGGGTGCATCCAGCTAGAACTATCGTTAAATGGCATGACCATCTTGCAGGATATGCCAGGCATTTAGAATGGTCAGCTAAATCCCCAAACATGAACCCAATATGAAATTTCTGGGACCGCCGTGAACGATAAGTTAGACGTTGTGAGGAACGTTCAGGTACTGTGACCGCACTACGAGATAAGCTGTTGTAAGAGTGGTTAAAATTCAGCCAAATGATCAGTAGGACAAAATTTAATGTACACTCGATGCGGTCTTGATTTGACGCCATTATTCGTACCCGTGGAAGTCTTGCACTACGTTTACCACAGATGACTAATTTCTTGTCCGAGGAGCCTATAATGCACTGGAAGAAGATAGTTATGGGACCATATAATCAATAGAACGATGAAAGAATAACGCAAGAAACTTGAATAAAGTGTAGTGGAGGCTGTGTTAAAGGTTTGAGGATCACATGGTTGTAAAATTGTTGCACAAAAGCAATAATAAAATTAGAATAAAACTAAAAATTTAGCCTTTACTGCGTGGGAATTATTTGCAGTTCATTATAGAAATTGCTCAACGAACGATGAAATGTAAATCTTAAGATAAGTAATGGATATACCAGGTGTCCCACAAAATGTCCCGACTTTTTAATTAATTATATCTCCGCTTTAAATTAACATATTTAAATTCTCTTTTTTTCAAAATGTAGTAAATTTTGTCTCTTTTCGAATAACTTAAGTTTTTGGATTTCATTTAATAACCACTTTACACTGATCGATATACTGAAGGGGGTAGAAAAACTAATTGTTCAAAGGAAAAGTTCTTAAAACAATATTGATATTCTTCCTTATTTTGTACTTTCCAAAAAACCGAACAAACAAAAATTTAAAAGAGTAACAAACCCTTAGCTTAAATAACGTTTGAATAAATAAAGTAATTTAGTATCCATCGACATTCCCTCCATTTCTCTCAAGGTAAGTATTACTTCTTAGCACCATTGTGCGAAGAGTTTTGCGGATTATTTCACTGTTTTGTTTCACTTCTTGAATCACTTCTTCAATTCGTTATCGAAGAATTATCAATGATGGAGATGATACATACTTGGTGGTATGCAAGATACATCATTGAGAAATTATTTTTAACAGTAGGTATTGAGAAATGAAGAAGAACACCAATGTTGTTTTAACACTTTTCTTTTGAAGAATTCGTCTTTCTACCTATTGAACGATTTTCAATAACTTAAATTTTTCAAAAGGAAACAAAATTTACAATATTGTGTATAAAAGACAATTCAAATATGTTAATTTAAAGTGGAGATATAATCAATTAAAAAGTCGGGGACATTGTTTTGAGACACCCGGCATAAAACAATATTCTGAAGAAATTCGACGAGTCCATGAATAACAGCTCAGGTTTTTAGGCTCGGACTTGTTCACAATTATGTTCTCCAGGTCCCATGCGAAAAAAAGTCATTATTTACTTCGTCAGAATTTCGGTGTTGACTTTTTTGCCGTTCGAGGGTCAACTCTTGACCGACAACATTCATGCAGTCAAATGCAGACAAAATAAGAGATTCATAAAGTACTTCGAATATCTTAATTTGAAAACTCCTTATATACACGTGAATGCATGACCATGAGAGATATTACTAATTATCACCCGACTTTTACTTTGCGAAGTTATTTCCTTCAAGTCTTACTCAAATACCTCCAAGAAAGTTCCGATTAAAGCCCGTGACACACCTGGCAACTTCGCGTGCTCCATGCCGCATCGACGAGTTGCCCAGAGCTCTCTGACCGCTCGGCAGCATGATGCCGCATCAGGAGCAGAAAGTCCAGCTAGCCCGATTGCTGTCGCAGGACGACAGCGTACAGCCTGTGGCACAGGATTGCCATATTGGCCTTTTTAAGGCCAAATATCACAAATTTGGCCTTTTTTGTAAGCGTTTGGCTTCGAGATATTAAGTTTGGCATTTTTCTTAAATTTGGTCTTTTTCTGGCATTTTTGTGATTTTCCGTGTTTGTGGCGCACAAGGCGTAAAACCGAAACGTGACAGTCGAACGCAGAGTAGTAACAGGATCAGTTAGATCCTGCTGAATATTATTAAATCCCTTGCGAATATCAAATCAAGTATTCAAAGAAGAGTTTGCAGATTTGCATAGGTTGCATTTAGCTCAGGATTGTATCAACATTAGAGAGCCGCAGTACCGAAAAATTAGTAGCATAAAATCGAAGCAGGAGGGCATTTTGACGGTGGTGTGATTCCAAAAGACACTATGCAGTTTTGGTCAACATTTGCAGTCCAACATTAGATTACGAACTAGAAAGCTATTTTAGAAAGTGCGAATCCGAGTACATCTCAGCAATAGTTCTCTTTGTTGTAAGGACTTCAAAGTGGCCTCAAGAATGCAAGTTAATTTCAAATCGAGCATCTTGTATCAAACGGAAATCAAGGACCTAGCTCTCTAGCGCTGCTTCTACCTCTCTAACTTCTGCTGAGGATGAAGAGTCAAAAGAATTTGTTATTCCTCGAAAAATAATGTAAGTTAGGTCTATTTTTCCTTTCTATTTCAAAAATTTAATGGCAAATAGAATTATGATACTTTAAAGGTCTCTATCTGCTATATTAGTTTACCTCTAAATAAATTTGGCCTTTTTCTTGGTAAAATTTGGCCTAAAATTCATGTAGCTATCTGGCAACCCTGCTGTGGCACGGCAGAGTCAGTGTGAACTGTGAGACAAGCAGGCATAGAGCATGGTATCGTCTCGCTGACGCGCTCTGCGATAAGCCGAGCGCAGCTTCTTCGCACAGAACAATATCGTCTAACATCCTCCTCCTCTCAAAGCTTGTGGGCAACTGACTGCCGCGACACCGGGTCACACCGCACGCTCGTGCAGAAGCCCGTTTGTCCGCAGCGGTGTTTCTGTGACACCACGTCGGCGACAAGAAACATTGACAGGGGACAAGGTGTGTCACAGGCTTTAGAGTCAGATTGTGATCGTCAGTCATCTATAATATTTAGATTCTCATCTCGGTGTACCGAATTTAGGAAAAATTTAGAAGCCTGTCCGTCTCAACTCTCCAAGTTCTCCCTGTCACACGTTTTCATGAGTCACGGAACTGGTAACATGTGAGTATTATGAGGGTAGTATACCATGGGCTAAGAGAGTGTGTCATGCGCGCACATGCATACATCAAGAACTCACAATGGCGAGATCCCGTCCGTCCGGCACCGAGGATTTGGACTGACAGCGTTACGTTGTGTCCTTGAACTACCTTTTGGATCTTCATATTTTATTGGTATGAAGCGGTTCTCTTGATTGTAGAACTCAGATTTTAATGATACCATCTTAATGTCTACACCTACAAATGCCTTAAAGTTAACGCTGCATGCATCTTCACTTCACTCGGTAACTGTCGTTTTGTTGAACTGTACGTAGAAATCTATTTCCAGCCTCAAAATTCATTCCGCTAAGTGATAGTTGTACAGAAGTGCATACACTACAAACAAATTTATGCTTCTGAAAAAATGTTTAGATTTAACGGTGGCTTCGAACAAATATCTAACGAGGGCAAAGAAAATGCCTTACATATACAGCATTATGTATTGCATATTTCACGCTACATTATGAACTCTACTGGGATGTTTTGATACGTCATATTTCTCTGTCCGACTGAAGTAAATGTTACTCATCTGTTTTGTGATGATATTGACGGACGAGCATTTTCATTATGAATGAAAAAGTTTTGAATATTGCAAATTTCCATTTCAATTCATAATACAAAAACATAATTCCCTAGGCTACAGAAATCATTTAGAAACGAATCTAATTGCAGACCTATATTACGGGAAGAAAAGAAAGTAGGTTACCAATGAGTGGAAAATAAATGAATGTAATCACGTAAGGTTAGTAAACTCGTAAACAAGGTTTGATACGACGTGTTAAACCTACCAAATGAAACATTAAATAACTTTTCAAATAATAAATCTGATTACTTTCATAATTTAAGATGCGTACTTAACAGCAGAAATGTTGATATCGATAGCTTATCTGCAAGCAAGTTTGAATTTTTCAAACGCCAGAGCATATCAAATAACTGCAGTCATCTTTGACATACAGTCACATTAAAGCATTTCTAAGCTCATAACTAAATAGACTATTATTTTTCATGAACTATACCTTCGTCAGCAGCTGCTGTATACCTACAAATGATTTTTTGGCAGTTTTTAGCACAACATTTTAGAATGTAGCGTCGATATCTTGCGTCACTTGAGGGCGCGTATAGGTTTGATAATTAATAAGCCTGAGTTGAAAACCCTATTGTTACCGCTCTGCAACGCGTGAACTCTTTTCATAGTGAGAAAAAAATCAGTGCCGGTGGTATTAGCGGACAAATCTAAACTTTTCGGTGATATATTGCAATTTGAAAACATGTGTTGCAACCTGATCCTAATTAACAAAAATACACTCAGGTAAGAGAACAGAGGAGCATCTTCAGGAATAGTTGTATAACATTTTATCACGTGCTTCAGTAAAATACGCTCATGAACGAGCACTGTCTTGACAAACAGTCGAGTTTGTGACGTTTGATGTCGCCTCATTTCAGCAAGTGTATGTCTTGCTGCAATGTAACGTAAAAAACAGCAGTAGAGGGTTGCCTTTTGTTGTTGTGTGTCGTAGCAGCGCAGTCATCTAATTGATACATGCGCACAGTGACGCTCTCACCGATGTGTTGATTTTTTCAATTTCACGAGCCTCACTTGGACACAAAAAATCAAGCCATTAGAAGTTAAAAATAAATCATAAATGTGAATCGTAATTTTTTGTATCAATTACTACTTGCAGTTAACTAGAGACTGATTGTGTCAGATACGAGGACAAATGTATGCTACATTTTTAGTATGTAACAGCAAAGCCAGTAGTAGCAGGAAGACAATATGAATATCCAAAAACAAGGCAAGTGGAGCATTTAGCTGAGAGTTAAGTACAGAATTTAGAAGTGAGTCAGGTAAAGCATTTGTCTATAAAGAAAGAACATTACAGAGTGTCCTCGGCACACAACTATGTGGACTATACGACGTTTCTTGTAAATGATGCAATATTTGGCCTGCTACAGTTACGTCGTAAGTACCATGGTACCATGGTAAGTACGAGCCTGGCTAGTGGAAATGTATTTCGCTTGCGGGCAGATGAAATCGAGGTATTAATTTCTGACTGATTTTTGTGTCTAAGGCATAAAATAAATTGTACTATGTCATTGGAGATGACTTAAATGCACGTAATGCATTAGCATAGGCGAAGGATTTCGGTGCTCACATTTCGGTGTTCCGACTCATATTAAATATCGTGTCGCGATAAATCGTGCTAACGGATCTCCGTTGTCAGCCGAGGAGTGCCTGTTTCACTGCCATACAGTCCATTAACACAACGCAATAAGGCAGGTAAATCGTTCAGTAAAATAGGTTGGTAGAACTATTAAGAATAAGCTAAATACAGGGTGCATGGGCCCAATTAGAACTGTTAAAGAAAATTAGTTTCCAGCCTATTTATACAAGGTTAGCGTTTTAATAAAAGTTAAGTAAAACTCAATTTGATAATATAATTAAGGACATTTTTTCGTCAAGCCAAATGTTCCAAAGACTAAATTAAATATTCCAAAATTTGGCCTCTAACATCCATACATTTCTGGGTATAAGTTACAACAGACTGCAGGATTCCGTACTGCATGTTCGATGGGATTTTTGCACCCACCACTTGACACACACTGAAAGTTTCCGCAGTCTGAACCGTAATAACATTCTCAGACTTCGAGTACCAGTTAATAACCTGTTATGCTCTTCAAGGCTATAACGTGCGTCCGCTATATTCTGGCACCTGTTGAAGAAAGGTTGCATTAAATTTATCCAGTAATTCAGCTGCGCAGAAGAAAAACTTTTCTGCATGTATACCGCAGAGCACAGTGTGTATTCTTGTTTTGAAACATCCAGATATCGCATTGAACACCGTGGTTCGAAGAATGATATCAGTTGTGACTCGTACTCAAAAATTTACCGATACTGAATGCCACCAGCTTGAATATCTAATTTAAGCCTTAGAGCTATCAGTTTGACCATAATATGTATATTTATCTGTCACACTTGACTTTAGTTTTACTTTTCAGTGAAATTTAAGATTGTATGTAAGTTGAAAAATAAATTTTGTATGACTGATCAACTTGGGTAAGCATATTTTCAATCTCTCTGCATAATATTTAGCAACAATGGAAGTAGAACACTTAATTGCAAGACTTTAGAATTTTAATAACACGGCAAGTAGATCATTGAACATCACGACGGGTGTAATATTTAACATGGGACGTAAAATATTTTGCCATAATCTAAGTAGAACGTTAAGTAATATGGCAAGAAGAACATTTTGCCAATTCATCTTACAAGTCCAGGACTGGTCCAAGACTTACCATAATAGCAATGACGTCACATCGATGGTTCTAGAAATGGCGCTTGTTTTGACAGAACCCAATTGAGGGCAAAAGTGTTGATTTGTATTATTTCCTTCAGAACTTCTGTGACGTCTGGGGATTCAAAAATTACAAATGTGGCGAGTGAAGAACGTGGAAGAACGTGAAAGAATGCTTGGAAGCACGTGGCTGTGGTCAAAGCAAATTTTAAAGCGATAACGACAGGTTATGAGCGTTTTTTCTGTGTTGAACAGTATCCAACTATTCATGTAACTTACGGCAGCCTCATGTCATTTAAGAACAATGGAAAAGTTAAAATTGAATAAAGAAGCCTTGCTTATTGTAACTTACTCAAGTGGTAAATTGAGAACTGAGATGGTTTTGCAAGGATAGGCTTCAGTAAGTATTTGTTTAGTTCAAAATTTAAAATCTTGTGTAATTCAAGAGTTCGAACTCCAGAATTTGTGAATAATTAATTATTAGGGACATTTATGCAATATTATATTTTTTAAACGCTTTAAAGAGACAAAATGAGCTTTTTAATGTCCACAATTCAAATGACTATTTGATAGCATAACGTATAAATACCTTCAACTATTCCCACACAGTTAAATGTAAAAGTAAACCATGTTAGTAATGAGATGACACTCGAATGATTCAACTGCAAGACTGTAATTGTTTCAATTTTTTTACTGCTAGGACGTTAAGCTTTTCAAGAAGCACCAAAAATAGATTCCTGGTAACTGAAAAGCTGGATATTTGACCATGAAATGATCAGAAATTTTAAGAGTTTAAGTTATGTTCTAAGTGCAAGGATAATGTAATTATATTCTTCTTACATGACTGCAACAGTTCCGTTTACGAGTTGAAATGATGCGAGCTAACGCTATTTGAGGCACGCAGGCTTGACTACATTTCCGTTTACTGTCGCTCTAGAAATAATTGAAGAAAGTTTTACTGTTTCACACATACAATGAACATCAAGTACATGAACGTAAAGTACATCCCTGCATGACTCCATAGATTCGATAGTCTCGTCAGCTCTGTTTCATGGGAAATCATCACTAAATTTGTGCGAACTGAATTTTGCCCAATCGATTCATAACAAATATGGCAAGGAAATCATCAATCGCTTACACGACTTCACGATTTTTATGAGCCTGCATGGAGACGTAGGAAGCATTGATTTAACAATAAAGCGAGTTGCAAATCAGGTAGCAAATGAGAGTAGAGCAATTAACAACAAGAAAATTACAAATTGAGCCCCATAATGCAGAATGAGCATTACCCAAAAAGGCAAGTATTACACCTACAACAGATGAAAAACATTTAACAATGAAGCAAGTAGTCTATTTGTTGACAAGATTGGTAGAATATTCAACAACAAGGCAAGTTGAAGATTTATGAACAAGGCAAGAACACTTGTTGTCAAGGCCTGTAGAATATTTAACAACTAGCTAGAACATTTGGTACCATGGCAAACACAATTGAGCAACAAGGCAAGTATAGAGCATCTAGCAACAAGGCAAGTATAGAGCATCTAGCAACAAGGCAAGTGTAGAGCATCTAGCAACAAGGCGTGTTAAGCCTTAAACGACAATGCAAGTAGAGTATATAGCAACAATGCAAGTAGAGTTTTAACGACAATGCAAGTAGAGCATTTAGCGACAAGGCATGTAGAGCATGTAGCCATAAGGCATGTAGAGTTTTGACGACAATGCAAGTAGAGTATTTAGCAACAAGGCATGTAGAGCATATAGCAACAAGGCATGTAGAGCATTTAGCAACAAG
>JACJUY010006403.1:0-14845 GCA_014220935.1 Platorchestia sp. MABIK | reverse complement strand
CAAATAAAGCATTTAGCCACATGGCATGTAGAGCATTTAGCAACAAGGCAAATAAAGCATTTAGCAACAAGGCATGTAGAACATTTGGCCACAAGGCATGTAGAGCATTTAGCAACACAAGGCATGTAGAGCATTTAGCAACAAGGCATGTAGAGCATTTAGCCAGACAATAAGCAGCCCGCTTAGCCTGCCTGCTGGCCGGGGCCTCTGCGCGCGCTCATGCAGAGAGGGTGTTTTGTTATCGATTTTGCCTCGGGTGGCATTTAAGCAAACTGATTTAATTTTGATACCATACACAAAGTAGGCGGCCCTAAAAAGTAGCCAGCAGTTTAATGTATTACTCTCGAGATTGAATTTCAGGTGTGCCCCGAAAATAATACGTGCCGAAGACTGCAACTTTGAGTTCACTCACTCGTAGTTTCTTTGCCTTGTTTAAGGAGATAAAAAAGAGTTTGACAATCTTGGAACGCAAATTTTACCTAAAATCTACTCAAAGTAAGAAGGCCATGGCGATTCACTTGTATTTAAACTTTTCAACAGCGTCGAAATTGGCTCGCCGTAACAGTTCTATTGAAAGTCAAAAATTAAATTAAACTCAATTCTTTCATCTCCTTCATGCAAAATTAACTAAAATGTTTACATCAGTGTTTTGACGTGTCAAAGTGAAAATGCTTTTTTCTACGACCATCATTCCATGGTAAAACGCTTTAGACAACAATTCTATGACCATCACAATAATTCAACGGCAAAACTCATTAGACAGACTTCATTTTGCCCCCTCAATCAATGGTCTTGATAATAATAATACATTTCGGAGAAACCCGGGGGTGTTTATTGGAAAGAATAACTTTCTGGTGACGGAGTGGGTGACCGTTGTATGGCAACTGACAACATGCGCGAATGTTGAGTTCGAGAACAAGGGCCAAGTTTTCAAATAGTTTACGTCGTCGTTGCGGTGCAACTGAGGGAGTTAGTTCTTCTAAGACAATTTGACTGCACCTTGTCCTGTTTTCCTAACTCAAATATAGAGATTTGGCTACGTAAATAAAGAACATAGCGTAACCAGGCCATCTGTATTGAGCCGACTAGGTATTTTTTTAAATCCAGGTTGAGATAGCTACCATTCATGTTGGCCGAGCTGTTCAGTTACGTACATGTGAGAGCTGTGTCGGACTGGCCAGGAGGCATTACACATCTACGCGTTTTTAAACTTCTCCTGTTATTTTCGTACATTCCATTCACTGCAAACGACCGTCTTGAATTAGTGCAGAATGCCTTCGTACTAGACACATCTAAAACAGCAGTACAAATTGGTTACGCAATAACTATATCCCATTACAGGTTTTTTTGATTGTGTTACAAGCGAAAAAATTCAACGAAAAGTCATTCATTGCGAATTTGAAACATTCAACCACGAATGAATTTTTTGTACACACGTGATGTAAAAGCAGTATTGAGTGTGAAATGGCAGTATCACAAAAGCACAATACAGCTCAACAACTCAATAACATTTTTTATTCTAGCCATTCAAGTATAAAGTCAGTCAATGTCTCCTACATGTCCAGGCCCAAGTCTTAACTTGGAAACATAGCAATGACGCCACACTACCGACCAATACAATGGCGCCAGATTAAATAAAGCGAATTGAAGTGTAAGATTTGCTGTGAATTTCATCAGACTAAACTTTTGGGAAATTGTTCGTGTGTGATCAAACTTACAGGCGTGTTTGTAATGAGATGCAAAAGTCCTAATATGTACTTAAAGGGTTTATTTCTTGTGCAATTTTTCCTCTACATTAGTTCTGAAGGAGGAAAGCTCAGTTCAAACGATACAGCCTTTGAAAGATTGAGGCTGTTACGCAGGTAAATTTTCATGTGTCTAATTTTTGCGGGGTTTTGCCTTGATTTGCTGAGCAGCGCTAAATTTACAGGTTTAAACTGATGACTTTTGACCACCTCATCTTATTCAAGATTAAAATGAAAAAATGGCGTGGAAAAAGCCTACCTCATGCCACTCAGCTAGCTAGCTACTAGAGCACGGAGCCGTGCTCCAGTCATGAAATGAGGACCCTAATCTATTGATATTACAAGAAAATGCTCGAGTGAAATATTTCCTCTCGTGAAATTATCTACTCTAACTATACGGTTTAATACCGAGCTCAAACTAGGTAGACTGCTTATCTCATACCTGCCGGATCAGAAAGAAATATATGAAATTTATTTTTTGAACTCTCACTAGGTATTAAAATTACAGCGGCATATCTCCACAAGTTTTTCGAAGGCTGACCAGCCATATTCTACAGGAAATCAACGATAAAATTGGAACTTACTTAATTTCGCCTCTCCGATTCATCACAATTGATGCGAAATATCCACTAGACTGTATCGTCATGATATCTATGAGCAAGCCTGGGGATGTAGGAGGCATTGTCTTGGCACTGAGCTGCTAAAATCACATATGCTTCGGCGAAAAAGTTAAAGTTAAAGCAGAGACTCCGTCCCTCAAGCTTCACGAGCTGGTTTAGCTGTGGGTATTCACTCGACCGAAGGAAAGTCGCCATGTCTATACCAGCTTTTGAGCGTAAGTAGAGCAGTTTTACGAGGTAGTAAACGATCTTTCATTTGTGGATCGCTCTTCCCAGAAGATTTTACAACAACAAAATCCTACGGACGACTTCTTGGCAACTCGTTCAGCTATAGACTTCAAGAAGCCAAGCCTGATCGTTTACCAGTTAATACCGAGGAGTTGTAGCACCCAACGGCGATTTTAACTATACTAGATCAGTCTTGGGAAATACAGTTCTAACCCACGAACAGTACTGATTTTTAACTAAACGTATCAGACTTTTTGTGACCTGCAAATGCCGTGTCTTCTGTGGGCGTTAATTTCTACTCGTAGCGAATTCTGCTGGAAGTGGACAGCAGTGGCCAGACCACCTGTACTGACACCCCACTGCAGGAAAACGTGTTTTTAGTACAGCCAATGTCTACTGAACTATTCAGATGTGCTCCAGGCTGTGAGCACCGCCGGTCATTCTGAATTAGTGTGGTTTACTTCTACGAGGCTGAATTTTAGGCAGCACTTGAATCTTTTCACAGGGTGCAATTTTTTTACGTGATACAAAGTGTCTCAAAAGCCTTTGGGTGGGTGCTTAATAAATTAATTATTTAAAAAACATTGCAGCTTTTTTTCATCAATCGAATATTGAGAGGTTTCTTGTAATAAAGGCAAAAAACACGTGCACAAAGTGTAAGTGATTAATTTGCCGTAAGTGTTCTACTTCAGCACAATGGCGAGAAATTCGTGCAGATGTTGGTCACTAGGACGCACAATTTATTTTATGTGCATCTGAAATTTCTTCCAACACTGAGAACCCATTAAAGCATTGCAAGGGATAGTAAACTTAGATCAATTTTATAAAGAATTAATTCAAACATTTTCAGTGGGATCGGATCAGGATCTAATCTCACATGAACTTGATAAGATGACAACTTTGGAACTTGACGTTGCTGCCTTGATAAAGTACAAAGCACACAATCTGTTCAATTTTCCACTAACATTATAAATTAATTGAATGTAGAAAATTGCTCCTGCGCATCGTTTCTTAACAAAGATTTAAATATTATTTTACACCTTCGAATTTATCATCAGATGTTGAGTGGGATACGAGAAAAACTATCACCACGAAAATGGGATGGAATGAAATCTATTTATGACAAATTAAAGTCTGTGCAATTTTTCAGCATCGTGTCTCATTTAGAATGAATGAATAAACTAGTATTCATTTCATTCAAGGTCTTAGTTTCTGTCGAAGTAACTGTAACAGGCAGAAACTCTCAGCTTTAGTTTTATATTTATTTTAGCAAGTTCTACAAAGTTTGATAAAAATTTCTTGGAAAGTCAACTTTCCTTTTTCGATGTGAAACTATTTGGTTTCTCATAATTGAAATGTTTCCATGCAATGGTGGAGCAAATACGCACACGTTTGTTAGTCAATCTGAGATCAACTTTAGTATTATTATCACGTGAGTTTTAGCAGTAGCAGCCCAGTAGCTCGCATGTCTCTGGGAACATGGGAGCTGCTTCGGGCCGGGCAGGTAGGCGAGCCCGGACCTCGGGCGCGCCAATCAGAGCGAACACCCAACTATAGCCAGTCTCTCTTCGTAAAAAGGCGCTCTTTGAAGCTTTACAGGTTGTGAGTTGGGGAAAACGAGCCAGTGGCACTGCAGGGTAAGTTGGACTTGGTTAAAGCAAGCACGATTTGGTTCAGCTCATACTTGTCTGAGATCAGGCTGCCGTAACGTCAGGGTGGAGGCACTGCAGATAAGAGAAAACACGCTTCGTTTCTCTGAGTCAAGTTACAAACTCGTGCTCGCCACGCAGATTAATTGCATGGAGAATGGTGGCTGCAGCTGATCCTACGAAAGTTGCCTCTTTTTTACGATTATACGATTTTTGCGCGAATATATGGTTTAAAACTTCAATTTTCGATCACATCAAATGCTCTAATGTTCAAGTAGTATTTTTAATACCGTTTCACAGGTGCTGTAAAATTTTTCTTTTTCTAAGACGTCATCTTGGTTAGAAAAATCCTCCAAATCTTTCACACAGGAAGAGAAAGATGGGGGTGAGCAAACCTTACTTTTAATTATTCCTAGAAACATCCCACCAGTTCAGTAACGGTGCACTCAATCTTGTGTATACCAATAAGAATTGTGAGATTCTCCTAAAAAAGTAATTTAATGAATGCGTCTCTTGGCCTTTAAGTTAGAGTGGAAATATTACAAAGACTGCATTATCAATCAAACGTGAAGATCGGTCACTCATGCTTTAACCCGAAGACCTTCGGATAAATTGAATGCCTAGAAGGAAAGCGCTCTACTCGGCTAACTTTGCGCGAAAGAGTTGCAATAGCATCAATTTATTTCATCTATAAGCAGCGATTATATTTTCAACTGGAGTTATATTTCATCAAATATTTTCATCAATATTATGAGGCTTTTAATCTGTAGTTTTTTAAAAGTTAAGTGACCAAAGCTGCTCACTCTGGCAATGAAATACTGAGTATATTGAGACTTGATGTCCGTCTCAGTCTCGTATTTTCGGTGTTGGTAATGACGCTGAGTTTGAAGAGACCTATGATTTAACAACATGCCAAAATGCGCAAAAAACTCTCGTTGAGCGTTTCTTATTTATGTTTTTGAAGCCGCTTATTTGAAAAAACACGTTTCATTTGGAGCGTTCTCAAGAGTGATGTCTGCAAGACAATAGGTATTTTAGCACTCGGTGATATTCTAATTTAAAATGATGAAGCTAATCTGCATGTGAGCTTCCAGGCTACCTCATACAGTACGACAGCATTTTATAATTTGTAAGCTGTTTCTGTAGGAGGGACTTCCAATTAATAACTTTGCTGTATGAGTTGAGCTACAAAAATTTGCATATTACATTTATAGTGCCCATATGTATTAAAAGTAAGTAGAAAAATGTTTTATGTAAACTCGGTATTTGTCTTCACCAATGAAGTTAGCTTATCATGTTGCAGTTTGACCGCAACGCTTTGATTTGTTTTTGATAGCTTAGAAAATATCTTCCAGTGGCCTAAATACACAACTAGAATCGTTCATCCATTTATCAACAATGTTTGATTCTTTAAACCGTTCAAAGATTTTATTACTTCACCCACGTCGCCTCTTGTACTCGTACTATCATCCGCGCCTCACCACTTCACCCCGTGTCGCCCATCAGCATCCATTGCCAAGGGGTCCTCCACTCCCACTTTTTATCTCGCTGCCCCCTCCCATTTCTCAGGCCATTACCCGGCCCCCTCTCCTCCTCACCCCTCCCCGCGCCTGAGGCAGCAGCATCTCAGCATCCGAACGCTCGGGAGATGAGGTTAGCATCCACCCTGCAGCCTCCCCTGGGGGGCTCCGTAACCTCCTGTGACCCCTCATACCAGGGCATCTGTGCGCCCCCCTGCCCCCGCTCCCATGGGATGCCCTCCCGCCCCCCAACTCAGCCTCCCCCCATCCCCCACCCCGACTGTCTTCTTGCATCACACGTCGCACCCTGTGATCCCCTTCTGTCTCTTCACTCGTCCAAATGACGCTGGGATGCTGCATCTCCGCTGCCTGGTCACGTGAGGGAGACTCCCGCTCCCTTCCGCCCTTCAGTTTTTACAGCCTAAATTTGAAAGCACATTACTCACATCACTACCAAAGCAAAGTGTCTCTGGTAACAGTTTAATGCCGTCCTGCCAGTTATCTAAATTTCTCTCTATAAGGTATTTGTCTGAATGAGGAATTCGAATATATAATGGTACACGTTCTCAAACTAATTGCACACTTTCGAATTCCAATTTGTCAAATTTACAAAAAAATAATTCAAAATAAGAAATCATCAGAAGAGTCTCAACTGAAGTACGATATGGTCGCAATTAAAATGATATTGGATTACTTCTGGGATCAGATTCCCTAAATTTGAGTCTAGAAATGAAACTTTGGTTGCCATTTTTTCTGAAGAGTTTGTGTACAGCCACGGAACGAGAAGGAGGTGCGTTACGAAGAGAAGGCCACGCAGCGCCCTGACGCCGGCACCGCGACTGTGACACTCGCGTCGCGCTGCCGCTGTCGGGCAGCGAGAGCGGAGCAGCGCTCGCACGAAGCCGGTGCGGGGCTGGAGCGGCTCCCATGCCCGCGCTGCTCCCAGCGCCGTGCCCAATTACTGAGACGCGCACAACCAGCGTTCCCAGGGATAATTTCATCTCGCAGCGCTTCCGAGGATGCTGATCTGCTGCACCTGCCGCTGCTGGTGCTGCTGCGGCTCAAGCTGCTGCTGTCGTTACTGGAACCGGAGCTGTTGACAACGAGGTCGGTGGAGCTGGGAGGTGAAGTGAAATAAATGTCGTTTGCCGAAGGCATTTGTGACGCTGGATAAACAGCACAAATTCGTATAGAGACGTAGCTGTTATTATATGGCCTTTCAAAGAATCTACGTCGTTTACCAATTCACGTTCACACAATTTAATTTCTACTCGAAATCATGAGTACAGACGTGTACATCGGCAATTTTTTACTTAATAAGAACGGAACTCTAACGCTGGTAACTGCCTGCTGTTGCCCGCTGTTATCTTCAATTTAATTCACATTAAAATTTGCACAGAGTCATTATCTCAAATAAATTTTACGCTCTAACTGTTATTTCGCTGCTGATTTGAACCTTCGACTGCTTCACAGAGCCTAGCAATTTGTTGTGTTTCCCGAGAGAGGCGTTCTTCAGTGAAAATTTGGCGACATTACCAGACTCTTGAGAAAGAAATGTTGGATCTCTATTTGGAGTAATGATTTTAAACTTCCTCAAGTAATGTTGACGTTTATTTGTATTTAAAAAGTTCAGTGTCGGCAGGAGTAGATTTAGCAACAGTAATTAACCATGTGGTATGAGGTTAGCGAATTAATTGATTTTGAACGTTGATTCACAGAATTGAAAAATTTTAAACGCTAACATCAATTATGGGAATCAGAGCTTCCACCGAGCTCGATTCGTCAGGGCTGCAGCGTAAAAAAAACGTAGCACTGCTCGCAAACATGTTTTTTGGCTCACCCTCTATATTCTGGAGCTGAATCACATTTTATATTTTTTAACACAAAAAACAAGTATGTGAGATAATAAACTTCCAATGAGTCTCTGGCTTGTATTCGATGACATTAATGGAAAAAAGCGACCACGTTGAGTTTATTATTTATTGTTCAGAAAAATTTGATGTGTTAGGAGCTCGTTTTGCCTTAGTTTAACCGGGCACTATTTTCTGAATTCCTGCTAACTGTTTAGCATTAAATATTCGCCTTCCACAAAGAGTAACAAGATGAACTTACAAAATGAGGACATTTTCAATTGAACAGCAATGCAGTTTTCGTCTCATGATATTTTGTCATGCATGTATGTCAACCAGCATTTCAAAATTCCAAATGAATCTTAAACATAAAGCTGTACTTTGTAAACTTCCGTCCGTCTCAGTTTGGAAATTTCTTCAAAATTCTTTAACATTATAAACTTTACATCAATCGAAGACATAGAGTATAATCAGTCATAAAAAATGCCCTAGCTAAAACGCTAAGCAAATACTTAAGTTACTCTTTCCTCATTCAGGCGTGGACGATTGGAGTGTTTTGTTGAAAAATCCTGTCCTGGAACCTCGCGAGCTAAGAGCATACGAAAGCCCTACTGTAAATCAAGGTCCAGACTTTCAAAGAATTTACGTCGTTGTTGCAGAATAGCTGGCAGGTTAAATACTTCTGATTTAGCAACGAAAAGTGAAGTTTTCCTGAGAAAAATCTTCTAGTTTGAGCTCACTCGTAAAAAATTGAACGCTGAACACCTGGCAAACCAGCAGGGTTGCGAGATGCTCAGTTTGAATTTCATTTGAAAATACTCCAACTCGATGACTTTGGCCATAAAAACAACCTGTAGCACAGCTAATTCAGAAAATGAACTTTCGCTGCTGGCTGTTCCTCTACAACGGCATAATTTACTTGAAATAGGAATAGCATAGCGCTCGGCTATCAAGTGATGGGTACCCAAGGAAGTCTTTTCGAATGTGTCTTCTTTGAGTTCTTCAGCCAATATCCACGTAAGAATAACGCTTCAATAGCTAAATGCAATGAGTTAACTCCTGTAAACATAAATACAAGTTTAAAAGCTTCTCAACTGACAAAACTTCCGGAGTAATGTAACAAATCTAATTTCAATAACCCGGGGCATGAATTCCGATCACGACATACCAGGCCAGTTCCTGGTTTTTGCCATTTGTCTAGCCTAGAATGAGAAATGCATCCAAGGCTAACTAAATTTCAAAAAACATTTTCAAACCCAAAGAGGGACAGACAAGGAGCCTCACCGGACCTGATTAGTCACCGAAGTCACTGAAGACCGTCCACCAAGACAGGAAAATGTGCACGGCCCGCGCAATAAAGCAGGTAAAGGAAACTTGCGGAATGTCCTTTAAATTTCTATCGAAAACGCATGAATCCAAATTTCCATGTATCGTACTTCTGATTCATATCTAGAGAACCGTCTCGATATATTTCGAACTCTGTTGAGTAGCAAAGTAGGACAGCACATAGACTTTAACAGAAATGTTCACTCTGTTGAGTAGCAAATTAGGCCAGCACATGGACTTTAACAGAAATGTTATCATTTTGAACGCGTTCCCTCCGAATACTCGTATAGGTTCATGTGAAAATAATGGAATTTTTATCCCTACTTGTCAAATGCATTCAGTTTGTTCCTGAGTGTATAATTTTGTACCTCTGATGTAATTTTATTGTCAACAATGGAATAATATGAACGCGGTAAAATTGTCAGTCAGGAACCCGCTATAGTGAGTCCGAAAACGAAATCAAAAAAGAATTCAGTGTGTATCGTAAAACAGTCTTTAATACCTGAGAACGAAACAACGAATGTGCACCAAAATCTTGAAAAAGCTAATACTCGTAGAAAAATTATTCCGGAAAGCTTTTGAAAAATTCTAATTCCATTGCATTATCATGATTGCAAAAAAACTCTAGATGCAAATCTATTGCTGGAGATAATCCAGGTAGTCAACTTCAGATAGTTGAAAAAAAACTCACCTGTCAATGCTAATACGACGGAGATCAAATGAGCATCTGACGAAGCTATCATCTGTCTGATGAAACAATCTCCACCGTGGAAGTAGTTACCAAGAGGAGAGATGAAAGCTTTTACGTACCTTGGGTAGCAGAGATGCCCTACGGTAGCAGAACCTATTACCATCATCAGATACCAACTGCTGTCATTATGTGTTTCCAGTTACTGATGGCGAACGCCTTATTAGCAAGGTGTAGAGGTTCCTACATTCTTGCATAAACTCAAATTCGTAGCTGAAATTCATGTTAGGATATTGAATAAAAATGCACTAAATTAAGTAACTTCTTAGATTCTGAAGATATTTGAAGCCTATTACGCCGTAACGGTGCATGGTTTGAGGATTCGAATGAGCATGCAAGGAGGTAGCTGAATAATTTGAAAATACTCTAAAGAGAATGAGAAAACACATTCAGTGTTTTCGTGCGCCCTCTGTCGTGAATTGATATCGTTCAGGTTTTTCTTATTTTTTCACTTTGAGAGTCGAGAAGAATGCGAAATGTTCACCAAAATTTAATTCATCTCTCAATGAAACTCGTTAAGCTTTCCAAGCTCACCACAACAATTTAATATAGCGATCATAAAACTGATTGGTGCAAGGTTATAACACCTAAAAATAAATGTCACTAAGCAGAGCAATAAAGAAAACTAATTACTTAATAACAATCCTTAGCTGTTAATCATGTTAATACGAAAATTTATCTATTCTTTCTAACATAAATAAGTGAAACAAGGGACAGAAAATTAATTAGGTGTGACAAGTTAACCTCTAGTCGCATTTTTGTCTATGTCATTGGAGCAGGCTTAGACTTACCTGCGACACATTTCAAACACTCTGATTGGTTCACAACATTTATCCTAAAGTTTAATCGAAACTTGGTGAAAAATGTAAAAAATTGCTACTCTGTATTTTCAAGCACTCATGGCTTATTTACATAGGGTATTTCATTTCTTTCAGTAGGACTTTTTGATGAAAACTTTCGGATTTCAGCCGTAATATATTGCCGTGCTTCGGAGTACGAATAATTATGAGCTGAATATGCTGAAAATTATTATACACATGCTGCTTATAATTTGCTTATAATTTGCTCATAATTGCTTATAATTTGTAGCAGATGCATTTTTCAGAGAAGTCAAATAATTAGAATCACACATTGTTTGTTTCTCCTATACCCTCGTCGGATCGCATGCAGACATCAAAGCTGTGAGATGGTGTAGACATCAGCCTCGTGGTGCAGTTGCTGTACTTTCACCTTTTACAGTTAATGCTTTCGCTTTGATGATGCGGGTATAACTAAGTAAAGGAAGGTTTTGTCACACCACTGGTTGTCATGGCAGGTACAAGAAAGAAAGAAAGATGCTGAATCACAGATAGTTCGTTGTAACACTTACTGAGATAAAATAAGGAACTGAAACATAACTGTTCCGTTACAGCAGGTGAGGTAAAGAAGCTGACACACTACACTAGCCCGTTAGAAAAGTCAATTTCCCCAAGTTCGTGCATTGTTGCAGTTACTGCACCAACCGGGAGTGCACACAAGGCAACGAGATCACCCCCAGAGCATCTAAATTACACGAGTCTTGGGATGGACGGAGAGAAGCTGCATCTTCTCATTGGGATGATCACAAGGAGTCTCAGTCTTGCTCGGGGCAGGGATGCCGGCGGCTGGATGTCTGAGAAACAGGGAGAGGAGCGGGGAGATGATGACAAGAGGGAGCGGAGTAGGGTGTACATGGCTGGGAGGGACGCTTTGATTTGGTCCTGCAGCAGTGAAGGACCGGCTAGTCAGTGAGCCAAGGCGCTCTAGGGATTCTTCTTCAGGCCGCCCTCATTTGGTGCAGGCATCGGCAGACTGTGACAGAGGAAACTGCACAATACAGATTTGGGGAAAGAGATTTTTGAACCATGCCTTGAATGTCATGGTGTCATAAAGCATTTAAAAAGAACTCGTAAGTATTTTAAAAATCTACAGAAGGCATCTCCTGGGATAAAACTTACTCATGGGTTTGTTTTAAACGTCAATATATAAGAGTTTGCTAAATGGGGCCGATAAAAAAGCCTAAATTGACAATTTTATGCATTTCACACAGTACATTAGTCGTTAAAAACTCAAAATTAAAATCTATGAATGTTGCCTGCATTGTCATGATTTTTCCTGATTTACTTCCCATGACAAATAGAGCATCTGTGGCAAGGAGCTTGACAGAATGGATGAAGACAGAAGAGCACGAGGAGCAGCGCTCTGGTTGCAATTCTTTGAAAGCGACGATTCTGAAGGAAGGAGTTGACGCTGTTTAATCAATTATAGTCGGAAGATTAATTAATTAATTCAATTATAGTCGGAAGTCGCAGCATCACTTGCATGGCCCATGGTGATCGAACTTGGGCTTTTCTTTGGGAGCCTCATAATTCTAATTCTAATTTGGATGTTCATGATACACTTTTGAGGAATAACATTGATTACATGCTCGCCCGTACCAAAGCAGAATTCATCATTGGAATATGTGTGACTACAGGTTCTACACTTACAAATATTATCACACACCACCGGAATGTGAGCCTATAGTTGTAACAAGAAATAAGAGCGTTAAAAACTTTATGTTAAAATTAATCATATTAGTCTTTAAAAGGTTCGGGTGAGCTAGAATTTTAAAACCAATAATAAATTTGGATTTTGAAAGTAATTTTAACGTCACATTATTACTGAGGGAAAATATTTTGCGCTTTTGTTTTATTAGCTCTACGACTTCAATTGATTTTGCTAAAAACGTGATAGCGAAAAACACATTGTCCTTAGTTTATGATAAATTCCTTCCTTCTGTAATCCTGCCATGCCTGCTGTGCAACAATACAAGGGAAGCGATGAGTAGTGTCGATGACTTTCCATCACGTGAAGACATAATAATAATGAATGAAATGATGCACCAACATGAACTCTCGAAAAACTCCACGGATGGGAGTGCCTTCATTTCAATTTTAGCCAAACTTGAAGAATTTAAAATATTTGTAAACAATTTATTTATAACAAGCGATACAGCAGTAGATTGTTTCTTAAGTCTAGTACAATGTACACATTTAAGTATAATTACTTGTGGGCCCGAATAAGTTCAGCGACTTCAACAGAGCATGCTATCATCAACGCTACTTTAAGGTGCACAATTACGTTAAACTCAATTCACTTAAAAGCTGGGTGAGTACTAGACTGGTTAATGAATAGGTTCTCTAAAGATTCGATGCCTAATTTTACAAAAATAGTTTATATGGGCGAGATGGGAACAGTATATTCTAGAAGAGATAAGGATCAGACTGTCATTGATCATGGCAAATTACCTTCTCAAGATGAGTCATATGACAGAAAATATTTGATTTCATGACCTTATGTGGTTAATATTTCGATAGGAAGAGGGATTTAAGATTCATATTGGAAGCTTTGAGAGAATTTTTTTCACGATTCTCAGCTGGGATCGAATTCCATGTCTTAGTCCCAATGAAGAGGGTACTGTATTCTAACCGAGATTTTGAATAATTAGGAAGTGTGAAGTTACTTCCATTTCGGGTTAAATGACCATGATGGCCAGCTGTGCAGTCAATAATTGTTTGAGGTCTCTGTCGCCAGAATCAGTCAGTGTTTCATAAATGAAATTACATATGGAGGGTATTTTTAAATTTTTGATTGAATCATGTGTGACCAGTATATTTGTTTTTACCGCTCTAATAGCTCTTTTTGCAGCCCAAAGAGCGAAATGGTTTAATTTTTATAAACATAAGTTACGAGCTAAGCATCTATTCCGTATGGTAAATATAGTTAAATGAGCGTTTGAGAAAGTTTTTTGAAGCTTCTTCAGGCAATACATTTTTCACTTTATTAAGGATTCCAACTGATTTTGATAATTTAGTACCGATATGTGAAATGATCTTTGTGAATGCCAGATGTTTATCTAATATAATGCCCAGGAACTTACAGGAGTTGGTTTCTCCAATTTCACGATCAACAATTGTAATGCGAGGAAGAGACACATTTGTCTTATTTGAAAATATAATATATATCATCTTATCGATATTGAGGCTATATTTTATTAGCTTTAAGCCACATTGAAACCTTTTTCAGCTCACTATTTACGCTCAACGCAATTAAAATAGGATTTTCATTAAGAAGAGCCATATAGGGAGAGTGATAAATATCGGCAGAAAGTATGAAAATGCAAAATGAAGTAGATTTAACTATATCATTGATAAAAGTAAAAAAGAGGAGAGGCCCATGGATAGACCCAAATGTTACTCCATGGCTGATTCAGTAGTTCCGATAGTGCATCGTCAACGCCAACATATTGTTTCCGATTTGTTAATGATTTGAACAAATCATGTGCAACTCCTGATGCCATTACAGTAGAGTTTCGATAGTAAAATGTTATTGTCGCAATCGAATGCTTTTCGAAAGGCAAGAAATACGGAGAAAGTAAGCTTTCCTTTATCTATATTGGAATAAAGTTATTGTAAATCATTTAATAGAGCTTGTGTTGTTGATTTTTTATAACAAAAGCCAAACTGTTCATCGTAGAAAAATAATTTTATTCGAAATAAATACACACTTTTCATACACAATTTCCCCGAACATTTAGCAAAAAAGTGTACTACAGAGACAAATCTAAAATTGTTAACGCAAGTTTTATCGCCACTTTTAAAGATGGGAGTTACTCTGGCAATTTTGAGAAAGTTCGGGAAAATACCATGTAAAGCGATTAGTTGATATGAACGGTGTCAATATGTGAACTACAACTTTAAGTGCTTTAGCCGAGAACGTTTTTAATCTACTTGATTTATTTTCAAATTGTGTATGCATCCAATTACATCGGTGGAATTAGTAGGGGGAAACAACGAGTTGTGTTCACGGACATGATCCATGTATTCCAAATTGTCTGTAGGTTCCCTCGAAATACCATCAGCTGTGTTTTTTCTTGTGTACGGAAAAGGTATTTCACACAATTGCCATATCTTTCTAGTCGTGATATTTTACATTACCTTGAAGAATGGACTCAACTGTTTTCGTGGCATTAGTATTCAGTTTATAGCAGGAATTAAGCAGGCCCTAAGTGATTTAATATCACTTTTAAATTAAGTGACTTTGAGCGTAAAGTAGTTTATTTCGATGTTCGTAGTTGATTTGGCCCATAATTCCTGAAT
>JACJUY010006402.1:11755-51381 GCA_014220935.1 Platorchestia sp. MABIK | reverse complement strand
AGGAATCTCAAGAAATTTCTGTAGTTTTACAAACCGTTTCTTGAACCGTCTCGGCTGCGGCCTGCCGGTAAAATCTAGTGAGATATTTATTTTACTAATGTCAGTGATTGGCCCTACCATTACAAACTTATTTTAACATATTAGCTCTCTTTTTTTTGGCTTAATTAGTACTATAGTCTTTGTTGTACGAAATAAATAACAACTGGGGGGATCCAATCCATGTTTTGTTGGGAAAATTTTTGTTCATAACTCTGTATACAGTTGAAAATTCAGATAAGAACCGATTTCATTTGTTTTGAAAACGTATATATGGTTGATATGTACAGAGCTGCTAAGTGTATTGTTGAAGTTTTTAATAAGGTTACAGAATTTCTTTATATGAAATCATTCCCATTATGCTGAATTTTCATCAACGCTGCTCTGTTTGTTTTTAATCAGCATGGAAAAGCTTTTCGTGATAAAATATTACTTCTGAAAGTGTTTACTGATTAATAATTTTAATATTTCGAAGGTTGTGTAGAGTGATAGTTCTAGAAAATTTCAGGGTAAAATCTCTGCATTGCATGACATTTCTACTTCCCGCCACCAGAACAGACGTATTCCTTTACGCGACGCATTTCTGTGGAGGCGCACGTGTTTTACTGAAAGGTTGCAGAAGTTGCTGATAAATATTTTTCACAGTTGTGTAAAATGTCTTTTTGGAGTAAGTATTGCTGTTCTTTATTTTATGCAAGTGTTTTTCTTAACTGAGCGTTGTTAACTATGAAACTTCTTTTTACAGATGTTCTGGTTAGACCGGTACTGTATAAATGAATGAGTTTTAGAATTAGAAAAGTACCAAAGCTCTGTTATCAATGCAGACATCGTTTGAAAGTTACGTTATTTGTTACTGAAAATTCCAAACTCGCTGTTGAATAAGGCGTCGCTCAATCTCGGGTGACTGTTTTGTTCTTAACTGATGCTAATTTCAGGTCGTTGGCTTTAAAGTAGTAAGCGTCATTTCGCCCAATTTTTAACTTTCTGTGTTGCGTTTTATCACTGGTTTAACGTATTTTATGTACAGTTTTGCAATTTTTTCGGCAGTTCTGGTGTAATTTTTTAACCTAACTTATTCATTTATGTCCTGCCTCAAATGGTGGTAAACTTTCGTTAATGCAGATGTGAAAAAGTTGTTTTGTTGTTAGGCTGACAAATATGATGTGTAATTAATTGTATACAAAATGCTGCTTGTTCCGGAAGCTATTTGGTATTACTGGCATTCTACAATTTTTACCGTTTCTTTTAACACCAAAATGTACAAGAGATGATTTTTTTGTGCTGAAAGTATCATGAATAGTTAAATTAGATAATAAAAGCTACAATACAGATTTATGATGCAAAAAGAAAAATTGCACTCAAAATGAACTGATGGATGCTAATATAAACCCAAGAAGTTGAACAAAACCAATTATGTGTTTCAATCAATTGGATTTTTTTTTTCAATTCTATGAAGTTTTGTAATAAAATTTTTAGAGCATAAACTTGATAAGGGGCAACTGTTTGGTTTAGTGCTATTACTGTATATTCAATAAAACTACAACTGGTAGGGTTATTTTATTGCTTAGTAAATTATATTTTATTGTTATTCAGAATGCAGTATAAGTATTCACTTTTGAATTGCCTTTGTGGCATCTAAGGTGGTTAAAAATCAATCCATTGCTATTCAATTGCAAATTTCACTTGTCTTGAATGTAAATTTTTTCTAGGGTAGAAAATTTAAGCTAGGAACTGGAAATAAAATTACAATTATAGGTTCATTGATACTGAACTATCATTAAAAACTAAGTATATAGTTATTATGCAGTAATTTCAATCTAGATTAACATTTTTCAAGGAGCATCAGATGTTTTTTAATTCAACTTACTACAATGTTTTTACTGAAAATATCAAAGTAAGTCATGTCTTCTATAGAATTGAAGTATGTAGATTTAAATTGAAAGTTGTTGAAATTTATTTTAATTTTTTAATTTATATCTTCTATAATTTTTTTTTATAAGAGTCTTGATCTATACAATATTTATTTGATTTTTGTTTTTTGAAAATATGGGATATGCTTTCAAGTGCTATCTGTAATTCTGATTTAATATCAACCACAATTAATTTGATCACAACAGCCACCTTTTTTTAGTTTACTGCTATCCTGTTTGTTAGCACATGCTGCTTTCTTCTTCAACTTTTATGTTGTTTCATGAACTTCTTTCTCAACTTGCTTTTAATATGCCCCTTCTGCATAGATTCCACATTCTCTTACCTCCATACCAAATGGCACCTTCTTTTTATCATAACGTTAATTTTTTAACGGTTATTGTGGTGTAAACTAACATATGATCTAATCTCTGCCTGGCTGGTACTATTTCAACAGAAGCTAGACGGAATGTCTAGTTTGATGACGTTTATTTTTCAGATGAAATGATAAACTGTTATTTTTGTGTTATAAAGACTGTGGATAAAACTTAATTATTTTTTCTGCAGGCCTTATTTTAGAACCGGGGAAGAAGTACGAGAAAGAGGTTGAGAATGGCATCCAGGTGACTCGAGCTACTCTTGACACAAGCCAGTCATCTGGCAATGATGGCATTGTTCAAGTGAGTGATTGTGTTCTGCTTATTTAAACTTTACATGTGCCATATTACTATATATGTAAACTAAAATGCTAACATAAGCTTTTTAACTCGGTTTCTATGATCTTAAAGTGTCTGCTCTATATTTTTTGTTTTATTTTGTTCAGTTACACTGTAGAAAAGTAACCATCAAAATATCAATTATCTTCAAAAATGTCATCTACTGCTCACAAAGTTTACAGATTAATTGTAAGGGTGGAAATTTAATTTGTTTGGAATAGGTTCTCAGAATTATGAATTTGTGGTTTTACAAAGACTTTCAATGCTTGAGTACTTGTTGAGAAATAAACTTTTTTGTCATGTATTCTTCTAGGTTTGATGATTTTTTAATATAATTTCAGAAAGGCTGAGATGAAACAGATCAGGAGGGAAAGTTGCCAGTATTGTGCATCTAAAAAATTTTTGGTGACTTACTACTGCTGTGACTCCTAGTTTAGTCATTTCCCAGATGATCAAATTATACAAGTATTTTTGTGTTACTTTGGTTGTACAGGACGATTTTGACCTTCATTTCTGCTTGTAATTTAATGTTACAATATAAGGCTAAGAATTTTCACTTCATGCACATCAGCTTTTCTCCAATTGCCTGCATTACCCTAATTTTTTTGTTTTTCAGGTTATTTTGGACTATGAAGGAAAGGAAATGACTGTTGCTAACCTGAGTGTGAAGCATGGTATCTTCCAGACCACTTTGGACCTTGCATTCAAAGGTGGGTGATACAATTGAGGCTTATTTTGTGCTCATTAGTCTTGCATGTTAACAATGGGCACAGTAGTTTCTCTCTTTCCTGAACATGAAGATTATTGCTTAATTTTGTAGTGATGTTCTATCTTACTGATTTGGCTGGTGATTTTGTTATGGTTAGTTGAGCAAAATCTGACTCATGTTCTAGTTTTTTTAATCCTGCTTCCATTAATGATTTTTATCATGATGAAATTTTTGGAAAGTGTATTGTAGCTTTTACTTTTAATTGGGTGAATTTAGAGTCAAGTCTTGCGTTACGTTTCAAAATTCTGTGAACTGACGCTCAGGATATTTCAAGCTCAGTAGCCATTTTCCTCGTAAGCTTTCAAGGGTTTTTTGCTGTTCTTGGATAGCCTTTTTTGTACAATGTTTAACACCTTCAGCCAAAATTTGCCATGATTTTGAAATTCTGAGGTTTATACTTACCGGTGCAACTCCTGCTAGATGCAGCTGCATGATCTTGCGCTTTATAATTTCCATTGTGATAGGAAAATTATTGCTCCAAATTTTGACCACTGACAAATGATAGCTAAACCAGTTAAAATTGATCTTGAAAATTCCCAAAATAATGAAACCCACTAATCGTTTTGTTACTCTGCACATTCACTTGGAACTCAATACTTAAAGTACGTATTGAAGACGCATGCCTTCAAGCCTCTAAAGGCTGATTAGTTAATCACCAGTAGCTGTGCTACCTTGGCTCTCAAAGAGCTGTTATCAAACAAGTTTCCTGGAAGTGAAACTTGACGTCAGTGATTTTCCAAAATCCTCCTGGTGGGGATGCTGCTGTTGTATCTATGGGAATTAGCACTTCAAGAAAAAGTGTGTGAGATCCTGATTTTAAGGTTAGGTAGGCCTTTTGTGGAAATAAAATGTTTTTTTATGGACTGTCTTCTCGGTTCACTACTGTTTTTCAGCACCTAGTACTTGAACTTGTATCTTGTTTCATTAACTTCTTTCTGAATTTTCTGTTTCTATGCACCTTGCACATAGATATTTTGTTCCCTTGTGTCTTCCATATAGTGTCTTCTTACTTTTTCTTTGAAATACTTTTGTTACTGTTTGGGAGGCTTAAACTAATATCTAATCTAACTTTCCCAATTTTCCTGAAAATCTTGGAACGAGGCATTGGGAAAAAATTAGGTCAACTAATGAATTTTGTGTCAGTTGCCAGAGAAAATAATTTTTTCTCTCTTGCACTCTCTTCTGTACAAGTTGCGTTGGAAGTCATAAGCCATTACCAATTGGAACTTTAAATACTGCTTGGCACTCTAAATAATTTTATCAGGTAGTCTGCTTTAGTATGTGTGAACTGAAAATCTATTTCAGAAGATCTGGATAAAAGGCTTTGTTCCCCAACTACAGTGGGGTTCTTGTATTGCATTCTTGAAGTTGATTTTTTTCCTATTGTATATATATTGTGTTTGTGTATCTCATTTGGGTTTCTTCTCATTGAGAGGTGTAATAAAATCCTACCCTTACATTTGTGAAGTGCCAATATGTTCAAGAACACTTTCCTCTCATTTTAAAATTTCTTTACTGGAAGCCTTTTCTCTGTTATAGACCATCTCTAGTGCTTTACACTTGATAGTATTTGGAGTAGTTACCATAATGGAAAATTTACTTTACTACATTTTAGTGCTGTTAATAACTCACATAAGCAATTAGTTGAAATGCTTCATTACTGCTGGATAGTTTTAACCTCTGTGTTGTCCTGCAAAAAATCTCGACCTTAGATGCACATCTTGGGTTTGGATTCCACTTTTTCCTTATTCTGTATTAGACGAGTCTTCTTTCTCTTGTGAAATCTTTGAAGTGAGAACAGGACCTCAAACTTATCAAAATACCATCACTCATTCTGCTTTCTGCGGCTTACTTGATAGTTCCATTAAGCAAACATTTGAGCCTTCATGTTAATCATGCTTGTCTATTGTTTTATATGAGGAATTTATGAGGTCCACGGTATAATGGAAATGAAAATCTTTCAGAGGGAGACAGAGTGGCCTTCTCCACATCAGGGGCTAAGCTCCCTGTGAGCCTCACCGGCGTTGCTGGACTTGACGACGATGAAGACTTAGCCCTCGAAGAGGAGGAACTTGGCGACTCTGACGAATACACAGAGTCCTTGAGTTCAGAGGATGAAGCTGGAGGTGAGCAATCTAATTAAACGTCAAGGGCAAAGACCAAAGTACTTCACATTTTAAAAGAATTGTATGTGGTCAATATTTAAATGAACTTTATGAGCCTTGGCCCATCAGCAGCAATGAGACCTTCGAAATTAAACAGACTTGAAAAATATTTCGATAACTGCACACATTTTACATGACGTGAGAGGTATGTACTGCAGTAATTCTGAGAAAACTACTGTATGCACCCTTGAAAAGCTTAACTCAGATATAAGAGAAGCAGTGGAACGTAATTAAACTGCAAACAAGAAAGAGTTTGTTAAAGCTACTGTTGTACCAAAAGCAAGGGAAGCGCACTTTGCAAATCATTGAGATTGGGTTTGTTCTTGTGTATTGAAAGATTGGAGGATTCAAAGTCTTTTAGTGTAAACGATCATAAGATTGAAAATTCGTATCAGAAATTCTAGTGTCACACTGGTTCTGTGCATGAGATATGGCAAAGCGTGACAAGTGACAAAGCCGAGCCCCAGTTCTAGAACTAACTCTTGCGCTGGTCTGACACGTAAGCATTATTGGTGCAGGAACAGTTGCGGTTTTCTCTTACTACAAAGTGGATTATCACTGTGCTTTCCAGTGGGTCTCAAACTTCAGTGATGGTTAAAATGTTGAAAGATTTAGAAATATTTTTTCTTGTACACCAATTGCAGTTTTATTGTTCGTAAAATTATGTTGAATATTTTGAAAGCATTTTATTTCGATATTATTTCTGGGTTCTGCTTATTATGAAATTATTTGTACCCCACTGTGAGGGCAGCTTGGCTAGTGTGAATTAATAATTAGCAAATAGGCGAAATTTGTGATATTACTATTTCATTGAAATAATTTGTTTTGACCTTGTGCCATAGTTACCTCAGGATCTTTAAATGTTGCTTAAACGTAATTTATTCAACTTTGTGTCTCTAGAAAAGACCGGTTACAAGTTTTTTTTGTCTATTGTTACTACAGAGTTAAATTTTCATTAGTATTGTAACTGAAAACCTTAAAAATTCTTATGTGATGTAAGTAGGACATTCAACCTTGCATATGATATGAAAAAATGAGGCATTGTTGAAATGGCGATGATTTACCTGTTTTGATGGCTCGAGGTCTGACGCACCTTGGTTGGGCAGCTCCTGAGCTCGTGCCAGGATCAAAGAAGAGGAAGCTGGAAGTGGCCGAGAAGTTCAGGAGGCCTGCTAAGTCTGCCAAGCTGGCCAATGGTTCACATAAGACTCTTCTTGGTAAGTGCATGTTTGCATGGCGGGGCGCTTTTCTTGTGTTGTCCAATAGTGACATTCAGCTTTTATATTTCTTTGCGAGGCATATGAGGCAGGCAAGCAAAAGTAGAACAATTGAGTGTAACCCAAGCTCTGATGATGATGATGGTGCTAGAGCAGCTAGACTCACCATCAACAAGATAGCTTTCTATGATCGTTCAAGCAGAAGATTTCTCATTGAACTTTCAATGTCCGAGATGCGTGTTTTTTTTCTTCACATGGCAAAATGTGAGAAAATTGTGAGTAGTTTCCTAACCTCAAATGTCATTAATTTTACAAGCCTTTGAGCTTTATCAGTGTTTGACTTGTTTTAAATACAAGTGAGAAAAATGTCACTTACGAATCGGCGTACAAAAAGCTGCTCCATAAATATTGAGAAATAGCTTAACACTGCTTTGGCGGTTACTGCTCTTGTTTATATTGTATTAGAATCTAAAGTTTTTGTGGCGTTTTGGGAAAATAAGATGCGTGTTCCTGTCCCTCACACATTGTTCTTGAATGTGTGAGAAACAATGAGTATCAATTTATTTTCTGGTTGACTATTATGCTGAATAAGACAGCTTTAACAATGGATAGAGCTTACTTTTCTACGTTTTAGGATGTGTAACGAAATTAAGTTGCAGGAAATTCTCACGCCTGTCCTGCGTGAAAAGGAAGGAGCGAGGGTGCTTTTAGCGCTAAATACTCGTAATCGCAGTGGTTATTTATATTAGAAGTACAATTCTACTCACCCATGTTGCAAGGGTCAATCATATACTCAGAATTTGAGAAAATTTGTAAACAAAAGTACAAAATAGAGCCCTATAAACCTAGGTGGGCTGGTATTTAATTTATTTTTTTTCAACCCTGACCGTATTGATCTGTCAACTTGGAGACGGTGTGTTTCAATAACAACTAGGGTGTAAATTTTTTATAGCTTTGAATTTTTCCTGTGTTTTTTTAGGTGATGAAAATATTCTCATGCTTTGTCGTTTAAGAGTGGTGTACGTTGTTTTAGAACCCTTATTTTTTACCAGGTTTGACTGAAGCCACCTTCGAGTCTGAAGACGAAGAAGACGAGTCGTACAACCCCTCAGCAGACCTGAGCAGCATGGGGGAAGAGCTGCTTGGTGAAGAAGAGGAGCTCGAAGATGAGGAACTCGACTCGGATGAGGATGAAGATTTAGACGAAGAGGAAGAGGATGATGATGACGACGAGGAAGATGAAGATGAGGAAGAGGAACAAGCTCTGAATTCTGTTCAAAGTAAGTTTGGTTATTGATGAAGTTGGTGCATTGTAAAAAAGTGTGACTTCATAACTTGTGTGGACTTTTATTTCTGTAATTTATTTTCTCTAGTTGTTACACTTGTTTTAATTTTGATCTAGGTTTACCAAACTGCTGCATGGTTGAAATATAGATTTGTTTATGTTTATAACTTGAGGTTCCTAAATTAAAATTTCTCCTCTCTAAGGCAAGAAGACCGGCAAACTTAACGGCGTCATGGAGACCCCTAAGCAGAAGAAGAAAGAGCTAGCTAAGCAAGTTGAGGAACAGAAGTCTGCCAAGAAGGAACAAAAGACTCCTGCCAAAGAAGGCAAGACGCCCAAGAAGAGCCCCCCTAAGACCGTGGGTGAAGCAAAGACACCTTCTCAGGACAAATCCAAAACTCCCAAGGAGAGCAAGGCTGTCAAGGCCTTGAAGGCAGAAGGCAAAGAAACTCCAAAGTCTGAAAAAAAGAAGCTCAAAGAAGCCAACAAAGGAACTCAGCAGAAACAGGTTACTGGATATTCGTATGAGTAAATTTTCCTGTCTCTGGTATAAAAGATTGAGTTGATTGTAACTGTGGGGAATTGGTTTATTCTCTGTTCATAACTTGGGGGAAATAAAAAATGAAATATAAAATAAATTTTTTTATTGTGAAGTAAATGATGCTTAGTCGTGATAGTATGTATAAATAAAGTTTTTTGGGACAAAAATTTGATAAATTTTTTCTTGTTTCTTTACAGGAGACAGGATCTCCAAAAAGTGAGTATTCGTTACGTTCATTGAATGGGAATTTTTTCATTAACTCGTAAAATACTTGTAAGCAAGATATAATTTGTTCTCTAAAAGCAGTAGACCGTTTGTTTTCCTTTTGTCTCTAATCAATTATCAAAAAGTACGTAAAATGCATTTAAATGGAGGTGACGCGTTACAGTCTCTTTTGACTAGAAGACAAGAAAAACTGAAAGTTCAGTTTTGACGTCATAGACAAGAAAAAAAAACGAGAAAAACTGAAAGTTCAGTTTTGACGTCATAGTGTGCCTCTTATTAAGGTGCATCTTCGACAATCGCAGCTTTGTTTACATATTTCAAAGTTGAATTTTCTTCCTACCAAGATTGATGCCTATTATTTATGAAAGTGGATCTTCTGTTGGAAGCTTTGTATGCTACACACTTTGCTCCTGTTTAGAGGCGTTGGATATTTAGCTTGAAAAATATCGGCTGTTTATTTCGACTGCAATATTCTACAAAAGCTTTTACACATCGACTGCGTTAGCGCGGTTTTATATTTGATTATAAGAAGCATAGAAAAAAGCTTCACTACTCCAAGAAGTTAATTTTTCTAAGTGTGGAAATGTACTAGCATGATCATATTTAACCTCGTAAGCTAAAGTCGTTTAACCTCGAGAAGTGTTGTAATGGTTGGAATGCTGTTCATTTACACAGTTACGCAAACAAGAAATTGACCAAGTGGTACACATATGCCCTAATGTGCAGTCAACGTGTCAAGGCAGGGATTTATCGCTTGAAAGACAACCGATTCAAATTAGTAATGGATTGGTAAACGATAGCTACATGTAAAAGCATGGTACAATAGTCCATAGTTATCCAATTAGTCGCAACAATTCTGGTCTTAATCTAGTTGAGTGTCAAAATTCTAATCGTTTTATTCTTTTCATACGTTAGAGTTTCTGAGTGGCCTTTTTTGTGTACTTGTTAGTTATTAGTTACGATTTTCAGAGCAAATGCGCTCCGGCGGAGTTATGGTGGAGGACGTCAGCCTGGGTACTGGAGAGGCTGCCAAGAAGGGCTCTAATGTGAGTAACAGTGTCTGCTTTGTTCTTTAGTTGAATACTTTCAATATGTGTCGTTATTTTAGGATCATATTCGCGTGTGGCGTGTTTGCGCTGTGAAGAAACTTTTGAAAATAAAATGCTCTAGTATTTTTAGTTCGCTAATATAACTCGAGATCACCGACAACTATTCAAGATTGTACTGTTAATTTTGCTATCAGATTTGTGGACGAACCTTCGATACATCTTAATTTATTGTTCTCGCCATTGTCTTGGTGGCAAAATGCGAATTTGTGGACTCTTAACAAAGGTCTATTTTGTTTGCTTGACATGTCTTCAGAAATAAATGCTTTACACTCAATTAAATTTTCAGTTTGTTAGTCTTGGCACGGCTGAAAATACAGATTGTGATAAATTCGTCATAAATTGAAACTCGGATAGAGCTGTGGATATTTAAGTAAATATAAAAAAATTTATTCTGCACCATATTCCCATTCGCATTGCAATTGCGATAAAGCATCTTTGATCACGAATTAATTTTGTGTAAACAATAGCACTTCTTTCTCTCGTGTTCGCGTTGTTGATTTTCACATAACTCGCTTTTGAAGTCTCTGCTAAGTTGTCTTGGTTACGAACATAAGGATTTGTATTATTAATGAGGGACAAAACTGAACCTTGTTAAGAATTTTCCACAATAGACAGGTGGAATTTCCACAATAGACAGGTGGAAAATTAATGAAAATTGTGATTAATGAAAATTCGTAAAAATTAATAGATCTAACCTAGTTCAATTTTTCATCTTAGCTGAATAGAAATATGTAACAAAAGTGCGGGGCTTTAGAAATACCATTTGTTTACGCACAAACGACTTCTTTAGGTAGTCGTTGTCAGAGTGCTAATTCAAGGCTTGAGATGCTTGCTTTGGGAATTAGCGCACTAGTTCCTAATGCCATTTCAGGCTTATTGGTGAATAATAATTTAGTAAGTGTTGATACTAAGGTTCATTTCTCTACAGGTATCAATGTACTACGTTGGGCGCTTGAAGAGCAACAACAAGGTGTTCGACTCACAGCTGTCTGGTCCCCCTCTGAAGTTCGTGCTGGGTCGTGGGGAGGTCATTCCCGGGTGGGACATTGGTCTCGTTGGCATGAAAGTCGGCGGAAAGAGAAAGCTGTCCATCCCCAGCGTCATGGCGTGAGTTGTGTATTTTGGGGGGCACCGCTACAGTGTACAGCTCTTAGTTTACATTAATAGTCGGTACACGCGGTACTTGATCAATTTGGTTTAAAATTGAGGGTATTTAAGTGTCAATTAAGAAGAACGCATTGGGAGTGTAAGTTTACTACAACACCCGCTGATATGTAGAAATGATAGAAGATCATGTAAATGAATTTCCTCATGTGTAAATATCAGGTTGGTGCAGAAGCAATGTCCGCTTTAAATAACTGATCAAAATGAATAACCCAATTACTATGGAAGTATTTATTCATTGACATACTCTCCATTGCTTTCAATGATTTCATTCCACCTTTCTACAAGCATAAAGGCCTCTCTTATAAAATTCTGTGGGTTCAGAATCCTAATACGACTTCAACTCTTTTTCAATCTCTTCTCATCCTAAGTCCATTAAAATGGTTCTGTAGGTTTTAGAACAAATGAAAATCAGAAATAGGTTGTATAGGCCGCGTCTAACTGTCTGGCAATTTCTCTAGTGGTAACAATAGTATTCTCGGATACAAAAACATGCCACTGAGCGGAATGAAGTGATATTGGGCGACCGTTCTTTAGCTCATCTCTGATAGTGAAGTCATCACTTCGAAAACGAGAAAACCCTCTGCAAATTCTTCCATTCACTACATCTCCATAAATGTTCTGAATATATTTTGCTACTGCATTTGCACTAATATCTTTATGAAACTCATACAGTGGTATATTTCTCGTGTGATTTTGATATGGGACAAAAATGGATGCCAATTATCTGAAAAATATAAACGTAACAACGTAATTAGAAAATAATTCGTTTAGTTTAGTAACAGAAATATATTGCACTTATAACAATATAAATAATCGATCAATCTAATCTGAACATCGGTTCTAAAAATTGGACGTTGCTTCTACGCCAACATGGTATTTAAATTCAAGAGCAGTTTAGCCTGTTATACAGGAATGGATATCTGCTGAAGGCTCTGGTGGAAACGTAATCCTGAGTTTATCTTTATTACTCTGGTCGAATAATGCGGGACAAATCACTAAGCGTGCCTGCCAATTGTCGGAAAGTTAAGGCTATTGTTAGAAGCACCGCCTCCATCCGAAAGCGGCAGCGGATTGCGGTCACCGACGGACAAAAGGAATTCGTATGTTCGTCGCAAAGCAAGCATGATACTTGCTGCGCTAGTAAATAATGCCCCTACTACTATTCATTATTATTTAATGTGAATGTGAACCAGGTAATATATTTTTTCCTAGGCGAGTTTTGGCACTTTTCTCGATAAAGTTTCATGCTCCCCACATGATTCATTCAAATAATATAAGTAATGAAGTCGCTCGGATGCTGCGAAAATACGATAGCAGAGTGCGAGACACCAGTAGTTCAGAAGTAATCATTCGCATTGCTTTTTCAATAATTTCAAGTTGGTCGATCAGGTTGGACAGCAGCGAATAATTTCTCAGTGTGCTTTTTCTTGTGGTTCTACTTTTTTTTAGAATCTTTTGTTTCATTCATTTCGGTGCAAAATTTAATTTGAAATTAATATAGAAAACCATTACCCTGCAGGTACGGCAAGAAGGGGGCGCCTCCCGAAATTCCTCCGCACGCTAATCTCGAGTTCGAAGTCACCATGATCTCCTGTCGGTAATTTTTCCCTTACCTGATGATAGTATCTTGTAAAATGTTTCATTGGTAACTAGGAAGAGCCACTGATGGGTAATTTGAATTAGATTATTAATTGAAATGAAATGGTTCATCATCTCTTCATGATGTACTTGTTAAACAAGTTTGTCTTTCAGTCCAACAGTTTTTTGGGGGCTGTTGGTGTACGGATGATATTTTAATACGGTACGGAACTGTAGATAATTAAATTTTCTAATATGTCGAGGTAGATTTCCCAGAAATGAACTGGGCATCTCAAATCTGGTCATACGAAAAAGAAGTGCGCAGTTTAGTTTGTTCCTGTATTTCCATTTATTTTCGGTTCAACATATAGGAATTCGTGTATCTAGAATTCTCTTGTGATAAACCTATAGCGGTAAGCCATTATTAGTTATCCTTTAATTTTTTGTAATAATAAACAGAGAAAAATATTCATCTATTTTCACCTTCATCTTGGTGCAGTCAGTTGAAGGATGATGTTCACACTAGAATACTATTTTACAGAAAATACTTTGGTCTGAACACGACTCCGGAGCAAGTGCCGACTCTTTGTTTTAAAAACTTGGTACTTTCATCAACGGAAGAATGTTTCATTTTAAGGTTTAAATTAACTTGTGCTTTAGCGGTTATTTGACACTCTACTACCTCATTTTTCAACAGAGCAGGCTGCCATAAATACTCCATTAATTTGAACAAAGTTAATTACTGCGTTGAGTAAATATTTCCTCTTGATTAGTCTAATGTGTAGGATGGTAGGAAGGAAGTCTGAGTCAAGATTGAGTTATAACTGGGAAATGTTTGCTTAACATGAGAACGCGAGATCTGAAGACGCGAGTACGTTTCAGTAGCAATAAATTTCTGTTCCCCCAGATAATTCCACATGATCCGATTGATTTGTAGGTAAATTTAAAAGCCTTGAATTATTACCTGGCATGACTTAGAAACGGGCTCAATGCATTTATGCTCCATATTTGTGATGAATCCAAAAGCAATGATTTTCATGCTATTATTTTCAGACTGATATTTTTGTTGCAGTAATATCACGTGTTAGTGTAACTATTTGGAATAAACGTTGAGATTTATTGGGAGCAAATTTCAGTAGAAATGGTTTTAAGAAGAGCCTTTAAGGTTTGAAGAAAACAGTTACGGTAAGTGATAATACATATATTTTCCATTAATATTCACATGGCTGACGAAATAAACAATATACAAGACTATTACAACTTATTAAAAAAAATTCAACCACACATGTACCAGCAGCAAAGCTATACTCCGGGAGCTATGGAATGTATTGGAGTAATTGGCCTACTAGCTATAGCTGACATAAATAACTTCCCCACAGCCCTATTGATGATAATATGATCATTGTTTACATGGGATAAATAACAAAATCATAAATGTTTTACATTTTCGCTACTATCTTTCCTACAACACATTACATTTAAAATAGGACCGCCTAAATTATCAGTTTTTTATTACGCAATATCGAATGTCGCCTTCCTCAAAACTGTAACTGTCATTTAACATTCAATGTTGAAATGTTGACCATGGAAATACCTTGTTGAATTTCTGAAAGGTTCCAATTCCCAACTCTTGGCTATTAGGAGCGGGCACTGACTGCTTGTGGTTGGTCTCCACCTTCTTTCTCGATCTGCTTTCCGAGATATTCCCTGAAAAGACAGAGTGAGGTGTCAAGTCTTTAGAACCAACATTGTCACAAACGCCTTATTTCATAACTAATTTACGTTGGAAGAAAAGTTGATTACGGTACTTTATGACGCTGAATCAAGTCGTAATAAGTCTATATTCCGCGAGAGTAATAACGTATTTCATGTAATTGATACTTCAATAATCATTCGGACATACTGGATGGTATCAGAACAAAGCTGTAAAACTGACCAGTTGTGCACCATGAGCTTCTGCACGGCGAGGAGAGCCTCATAGCGCACGTTCGGGTCGCTGTGTGAAAGATGAGTCATAACGCTTTGCTTCCCGTCCAACTGCTCCAATACCCTGTATTGACATTCAAAAAAGTGATGATGGTACATGTGCATGGTATGTAATACATTCTTCGAGTAGTCAATTTTCAGATGAACATTCTTTCTGCAGGAATAAATCATTAGAATACTTGGCTTTGTTTGAATTTTTTTTTAAACTTCAGCAAATGTTTAAGCATTAGCAATAAGTCAATAATTCAAATAATTTCCTCGCGTAAACCTCACTTCTTGCCCCTGGCGTAATGCCGAGCGTACTGGCCGATGTCGTGACAAGCGACTGAGAGCACCAGAGGGTCGGCGCTGGTCTCCATCAAGTTGATAAGAATTCTCAGAAGCTCGTAGTTCTTTTCGTTGAGTCTGTGACAATTTTCGCGCCAGAACTTCTCACTTTTGTGTACCGGCGACCACTCCATTCGGCCCGACTTGACCTCCGAGCAGTACTCTTCGAAGGAGCTGCCAAGAAGTAAAACATGCGAGTTAAGGCTTTGCCTTTTCAGGGGAACTCATGGCGCTAAGTTATTCTTCAAAGTAAACTAACTATTACTGTATGATTTTGGAAACTATTTGATAATTCAGAAAAGCGAGAAACGCTCGCATAACCATATTTTGATACGCTAGCCTTTCAAATGCAATTTGATTTTAATTCACAGAAAGTTTGGGCGATAAATTCTTAAATTATTATTTCGTTCGTTAGCCGGTGAGTCGATGCTAACTTTTCAACAGAATATAGTTCTGAAAAAATATTTTCTTTAAATCCGAAAGAATTTTGTCAATTATGAGCCTCGCATCATAAATTTTTTTGCAATTTAAATTATCTAGGAAATATGCCTGAGTAAAATATCCACGTTTGAGCTTCTTCATTTCTAAATTATTGATTTCTAAATTTTCCCCCTGTATACACTAAAGTTTCATGACATTACAATTAAAAGACCACATCAAAAATTCTAACCCGGTTTTTCCCACATTATTAGAATTTAGTTCTCTAGCTAATCGTAGAACATATACCGAAATAAATTCTTTCATTGAAAACGTGCTACAAAGCACGAACAGACAATCCGACACCAAGACATAGTAAGTGCATTCATACGTGAAGGTGGAACTTTAACTTGACTTCTAACACATATGAAAGTTTAAAGTACTGCCCGAACTTCGCTATAAAAATAAAGCAAACAGACATAAGATGTTGAAATTACTGAAGAAAAATAATTGTTTCGCATACATTTTGAGTTGTGCTAGACATAAAATGTAAGCAAGTTACAAGACCTCATAAAAAAATAGATGGAACCGATAAAACTCCCTGATTCAAGATTCACTAAACGAGTTAAAGGAATGCTAAACAGACGATTAGAAAATAAATAATTTTGAATTGAGATACTTCAAGCAACGACCGGTTATTCTAACTTGTGAAAATTGAAGGAAGTGAGTAATTCCCTTAGCGTTATTTGGTCTTAAATTCGATTTACTCCTATCTTGGGGGTTAAATTTCATTATGAATTAATTACTCAGATTTACCGTAGGATTCATCTGAACGAACTTTTTAAGCATGATGCATAAGTCACCTGAGGTCCTGGATGGAGGTTTGCAAGCGGTCATTGAGGAATTCGATGTCGGCGGTGATGTCCTCATCGTCAAACTTGTGCTGAGCTAGAATTTCCAGCTGCTTCAACACCTGCGGGTTCAAAGCTAATTTAGACGCAACATCCAAGTCTGTTGCAGTGGTTGCAAAAATGACCTGGCCCATTTTAATTGACATTCCTGTAATATCACTTATAAATAACACAGTTAAGGCTGAGATCAATTATTCATGTGTTCTCTCGATATGAGTAAAAACGCATAATAATAACTAAATAGGAAGTCGTCAGGAATCTTGACTAACGTCATTGAAAAATTAATCGACTCATTCAGAATTACGTTAGGGTTACGGAGTAAAGCATTCGCACAAAATCTTTAGTTTCTTTCTCCATGATGATTCCACGTACATTTTATAGATAACCAAATTACATAATTCCACTTCGGAGTACACTGGTCATTAACCCAAAACCTACTCTATAAATTAAACTAGCGAACATCTGTGCTGGCTACTACTGTTGACGTGCACAAAGCGACCATCAACTTCAAGAATGGCCTTATGTTCGGTTATCGGACTCGTGCTAAATTCATTTTCCAGAAAACGTTACTTCTTCGCGATGTTCAGCATATACTTTGATGTACACAGATAAATGAAATTTTGTGGTAAAATTCATTGGACAAGAAAATAGTTTCGAATGTTTGCTCATCTAATTTTGAAAGATCCTAAATAATATTTTCTTTGCATTAAAATAGATTTTACCACTGAAACTGAATTATGCCCACATTTTCTGGCTTTTCAAGAAAGCGAGATCAGGAAAGACTGGTTTCTCTTACACAAGTTATTCATGCCAGTTTAAATTTAACATTATAAAAAAGAAATAATCAAGTATTCATTTCAGTTATACAGCAATTGGCTCATAATCAGTCAGTCAAATTCACTCAGTAGCAAATTAGTAAGTAATTCAGTGAAGCAAAAGTTACGCTACTATCCCCTCAGGCGCACTGACACCAAGGCGACATATTTGTAACATTCAATCATGAGTTACAAAGTTCAATCGCTAAAGTGAGCCAAAATTCCCTAGAAAGCGCACTGACCTTGCACTGCACCATTTGGATGCAGTTATCCCTGGCAATGACGGAGTCCTTAGGTTTCTCAATGAGGTTTCGGAACACGCCCAGGGTGATGCGGGTCACTTTCTCCTTCACGCTCTCTGATAAGATGTCGCCCAGAGTGGGGATCACGCCGTACCTGTTTGTTAGAAATATTACAAGGATTCTAAAACCGTCTTTGGTTTTTTTCTAGCATGAAAACTCATTGACTTCTTTTTGTTTGAAACATCCGAAAACATGTAAAAAAATATTTCCTATTTTCTCAAAAACTAAGGCCAAAATCGAAAAAGTTACTGGGGCAAAATGTTAGTTTTTAAATTACATATACTGGTAAAATTTCAGAGCAATCGACAACAAATAAAAAATTGCTGGGTTGACCCCCGTAAGTTTGAGTAAAAACATTCCATTCCGATACAAGGCTGGTTATTAATATTAGCTATTTACTGGAAGTGATGCACTCATTCACTCACTTGTTCATCTTCTCTGCAATCTCCTGGTTGAACGTGAGCACCCACAGGCAGAAGGTGAGCTGGTACTGGATCTGGAAGTTGTGCTTCCCAGAACCCAGCACCTGTAGGAAGAAGTAACACTTGCTCACTGGGTTCGTCAAGATTTCACTATTCCCACTCGAACTATTTCTCATGTTAGGATTACATTATCCCGACTCAAACTATTTCCCCGGGGCATCTGTAATTTTAGCAGCCAAGTACAGAAGCTATACTTGGCAGGCTAAAGTTATATATTTACTACAGCAAGAAGTTAGGATAAAAACTTGATCTTTATTCATTTCTTCTATGTACGCATTTCTCTGATACGTGTCTCGTCTGAAATTAGTTCTTCTGCGAAAAAAATATGAAACGATAACAGAATCCAGTCACCTAGTTTAAAGAATGAATGCTAAAAGTTATCCTCTAATAATTATTCAATGTAAAATTAGGTGACAATATCATTCTACATTGAATAATTATTCACTGTGAAAGTAGGTGACAACTTCATTCTAGGATTCATTCTCTGAACTAGGTTTATTTATAATAACAAATCCTCGTTATCTTATTAACTGAGCCATGGCCAGGCACAAGACACACCTGAACAATGGTGACGACGCCGTCAAGCTTGTAGAAAGCATCCCTGTAGGGGGCAATGCGCAGCAGCATCTGCAGGCAGCGACACACGCACTGCACGTACTCGTTGCCCTGCACGCAAAAAAATACTTGAGCATTTAACAAGAAAAAGAACATTTTTGTTTGAATAAAATGTGTGAGTCAAGAACATCACAACCACTAGGATTTAAAATATTTCTTATCCTTTTAGTAATAAATTACTAGAAAAATGATATGTAGTGGAATCAAATGCAGCTCAAATAAATTAAAAGAGGCACTAAATCAGTTGGCATATAAAATACGACTAAATAAACATTATGTAGCGTATAGACTTCCTCATACACGAGAAAAAAATGTTCAGAAGGGGGAACAGTAAATACTTCCGCGGTCTCCCTCCAACAAAATACACATACATTTAGATGAAATTAGCTGCAACTTCTTAGTTAAGTTAAAACAAAAATACAAGTCAAATTACCTAGTATCCGAGTACGATGTGCATGGTTAAATTCCATCCTTGCAGTTAATACTGTATTGTCGCATGAGAAAATAAGAAAAATTAGGCAGCTGCGTTTTACCGATAACAATGACATTGAGTGCAGGCGCCATGCATTTCTGAATGTTTATATAGACGAAGCATCAGTAAGCATCTATTTTTCCTAAGCTCAACACCACAGCTGAAAATAGGATGAGACGTTTGGGTTAGTCACCCATTAAAAAAAATCTTCATTCATTCTGAGTGCCAGTTTATGATGAACAGGAACAACATTTCATTTATGGCCACATTTTGTCACTCGCAAATTTACTGCCCGCCTTCATTACTGAGCGCAGGTTTTTCTCCAGGTTTGCATCTTTGTTTACCAATCAGAATGAACGGCCTCTTGAAATGTGGTGCTCAGCTATATTTCACTAACAGTTGTTGGAATTTTTATCCCTCTAAAATAGTCCAGAATAATTTCAAATAAACAATTCAAGAATAGGTAACTGGAAAATACCTTTAATAAACAACCAACAAACGGCATTTCAAGTAAGAAGCTTACCTACAGTAGTATATAAGTACCATTCGAATGGCAAAAATACTGTTGAACACATGCCAGAAAACTTACCGTCAAGCAGCAGCTGTAAAAAGGAATTTATCGGCAAATAATCACGAATAGATTATTTTGCCTTCACGCAGTGTTGCTTCACCGAAGTAATCACTAGGTTTAGAGCATCGATAACACGTTGGCAACTAAAGCACAGGAAACTGGAAGGGGCAAATCCGCAAGTACGGATGGTCGCGCGGAAAACAGCCAGACTGACCTGGTTGCGGGAGCCTGAGGAGTTTGTAACTTACGTCGGGAGGAGGACGGTAGGAGGAAGACCTGGCCAGCGCGGCAGTTCTGGACTTAACGTCAGCTTCACGCTCCGTCTAAAGGGAGGGGAGGAGTACATGCAAAGCAGGGCTAAGTTAGGCAAACAAGAGGGCGGGGGAGGTGGGTAACAACAACCTCAGCGGCGAGATGGTCAGACGAGGGATTTAGATGGGAATAATCCAACACTTTGCAAAGAGTGGAGGTAAAAAACAGCTATAAGTGGAACAGGAAATGACTGTAAATTTGGACTGCAGTTGAACCAAGAGTTTGAAGCAGGAATTGTGCTTGAACGAAGGGTGGGATCTCGATCATGAAATAAGATATGAATTAATACTGTTTCGAGAACCTCCAATCAAATCTACACCAGGAATGTGGTATGCGCCAAGTGTGTCAGCATGAAAAATGAAGTAAACCCAAAGTATGGGGTCTGGACTAGAATCGAGCTCTGCACCAAATATGAGGTCTGCATGATGTAGGGGACCCAACAAGAATGGGGTCTCAAAGAGAAATAGGGTCTGAAACAGAATTGATGTCTGTACCAGGAATGCATCAAGAATGAGTGTTGCACACAATGAATGAGGTCAGCATCACGAGGGGAATCAATTAACGACATAGGAGTGAACTCTCCGAGTTAAATCTAAGGTGACATCGAAGCACTGCAGTGGCGAACAAGAAACAGCGAGGTACCAGCCAGATAAGATTGCAGTAACGAGAGACACTTCCAGTAAAGTATTGTTTAAAAACACTCAGATGGGAACGTCCTCTAATTTATAAGCCCGCACTGTAACAAAAACACAGAAAACAAAAGTACATTCAGATTAAAAAATTTAGAACACCATCGAGCATGTGACTTTTCAAGAACGTTGTAGCTCCACCACAAATTGCATTAACTTTACGACCATTATATCCTGCGGAAATGAGTAGGAGAGCTTCAAATTGTCATGAACATAACAGCACCGCCTACCAACACATTTCTCTGCAAAAATACGCCCACTATCAACATAGCGTAAGTTCGTTCAGTGCAATGAGTGGCTGCACTGCAACCATATTTCTTTGACCCGTCAAGAGCAACTGACATGAATTAATAATATAAAAGAATAACGATGATAAACTAAACGAGCAGGAAAGTGAAATGAAATACAGGCTTTTGCGCTGCATGCAAAATAAGGAACAAAAAATGTCTCTTTGTAGATAGAAATAAATCCCAAAAGATTATCTGAAATAGTACTGCCCAAATTGCACTACATCTTTACTACTATCAGCAACACAGCGCCCAAGACGTACTAACAAATCAAGAAAGTGAGTGCCTGCATTAGGAGAGAAAATGCACTTATGCAGGTACCAAGAATTAGACAAAATTGCAGTCCACAATCCAAAGCAGCGTGAACATTCAAAAGAATGACGCAACCTATGAAATTCATCAATTCGTGACCCTTGAGCAAGAACAACCAGTAATTTAATTCACTGTCACAAAAGCGTGATGATTGCGATCAAAATAACGAACATCAAGCTACAGCCGGAGGTGGCAAGTACAGCTAAAAAAAGATCGTTTCATCCTAATTTCAAATTTTAGGAAAAAAAGAACTACCCATAGAAAGAAAGAGGAATGGTGAGCATAAAGAAGAAGAAGAATGTGAAGAGACATGAGAAACATCTGAGGTCTAAAAATAAAACAAAAGAATACAACTTCCGAGAAGAGTAAAATATGAAAAAGTAATGAGACAACTTGAAATGTCAAAGAGAACTCCAGGAGTAAAGAGAGAACCTTCAAAATCAAGAAGAATACAACCAACACTTGCAAGACCATCAGATACAAGCCGTAGAAAAAAGTAAAAAATGGTAAAGAAAGTAAGCCCTCAAAACAGAACGGAATTGCTAACAAATCAGATCACTGACAAAAATGTGACGGCATGCAGTAGCAAAACATGGAATCAGAAACAAAAATGGGAATACAGACAAATACAAGAACACAAACAAAATTGGGGTGACAAAAAAAAAAGAATCATAAATAAAAACAAATAAAATCACACACAGGATCACAAACAGGATCACTCCAAAAATAGGATCACAAAACCACAAGGCCCTTAAAACTCAAAAACTGTAGCCACAATAACGTTCCCTAAAGAGCGGACCACACAAAATAAAAACTAAAACGTTATAAAATGAAAGAATTCTGTCGAAAAAATAAGTCTACAAAACAAAACAGCCTTATTGAATGATTAAATAAAACCCCACAACACAAAAAAATAAAAACTCTGATTCGCAAGACAAGAGAAATAATGGTCGAGAAAAAATAAAATAGACTAACCTAAAGAACATTAATAAGGTAATTAAAAATAGTAAATAACATAGGCCCACAAAAAAATGCAAATAGATTCTAATAATTGATTGATTATAGATTAGTTTTAGCCTCCCTTTACCACAACAAAGATGGTCCAAGAAAGGAAGGATGAAGGCACCATTTATTATGGCGTTAAGTGAACTCGAAATCTACGCACAAGGTGAGTTCCTGTGAGCATAGAAAGTCAGTCAAGAAGAAAGGTTATGAAACGAGAGAAAAGTTGATGAAGAAAGTCAGAGGTGATGAAAAACAGGACAGTATTAAACCAAAAAAGATGGTCCTTAACAAACAAAGCACATTTTATTTTAACAAATGAAGGCCCACCTAACTCTCAGCTCGGGCCCTCACACATTTTCCCCCCCGAGAATGCTAATGCATGTACTAATAAAGAAGTCCGAAAAAACAATTAGGAGCGCATAAATGAAAGCCAGAGCTAAAGAATGACAATAACAACAAATGAAAACGAGAAAAAAAGCCTCAAGAAGAAAACAAGAGCGACGAAAAGAAAACAAGACCCACAAAGAGACAAAAGTCAACAAACGAGTCTCACAGATAAGGAAAAATCAAACAAGAACAAACAAGAATCCAAGACACGGAAGAGTTAATGAAAAGGACATGACTATGAAGGCTATCAGAAGCAAGTTACGGAGGGACACTTGAGCTACAGACAGTGCCAGGCTCCGAGGTGCGCACTGAACACAACGTCGGTTGAGCAAAGCCAACGGCCTAAGACCGGCAGCCAGGAACACAGCAATAGAGGTTTTTGGGAATCAATGCAAAAGTTGGGACAAATATGTGTGTCACAATGGCATGAATGGCGTTGTTGGGGGAGTCAAAATGGCACCAGTATACAAGTGGCCCCAATAAAATGAGCATTAGTCAAAATAGCACCAGTCATATAAGTGGGGAGAGACAAAACGGCACCAATAAAATATGTATTAATCATAATGGCATCACTAAAATGCGTATTAACCTTAATGGCACCAATAAAATATGCATAAGCCTCAATGGAATCAATAGAATATGTATTAATTACAATGGCACCATAAACATGAGTAGGGGAGTCCCAATAGCACCAGTGAGGTAAGTGGCAGCGTCACAATGAGGACAGGAGAGGTCAGTACGACTGCTCTTCTAAAGGGTTCCATAACGCAGCTCAGGACTCACAGCAACACCAGCATCACTAGGCAACTGAACACCAAAAACTAAGCGTGGCGAGAACCCCAATAGAAATCAAGAAGAAATTAACTTTAAAAATGGACTATCTTTGTGTTCACAGTTAATAAAACAACTCCTATGAAAACTTTTGACAAAAATTTGCAATAACTGTTGTGAAATAAGACACAAATTAAATAGTTTAAATTTAATTAATAGACGCTAGAAATTTTCTTAAATCTTGCCTTCCTTAAATGCAATTATTCAACTTAAAAGAAATAAAACTGACAATACACAAAAAATACATGGTCTTCTGACTAACAGCAGAGACTATGAACCCGAAAAACAAAATAATGACAAATTACCAGAGAATGGCTATAAAGATACTGGGTAAAATGACAGGTAGCACAAAAAGGAAACGTGAAGCATCGAAAGTACCAAGCCAGTATTGAATATATTGATAAAATAATGGAACAGTGAACATTTCTGGTACTTGATGAGTTTAGAGCACATGTCATTATATGAACGTAACGAAGAATACACTCTGACATTGTGCAGGACAACACCTGCACTGCTGAGCAGACTGGCATTTTCTCCAGACTTAATTACTGCTCCTAAAACATACAGTGAAATCATGACTAATGCGAAAACCTCACAAAAGAAAGCCACATTTTGTTACCCGTTTTCAAAAATAAACAGGAAATATGGCGATTATTTCGGCTTATAAGGAACTGCACAAGAGATTTACAATATCTATAGAAGATGAATTGAAAATGGTTACTTAATGCTGAGTTAATACGCTTTATTTCTTAGTTACTGTACAGGCGAAGCTTGAATAAGATAAGTTAGTTTAAGCCTGTCTAATCGCAACAAAAATGTTCCCAAGAAAGGAAGGAGGCACCATTTAGCATAGAATTTAGGGAATGAGGAATCTATGTACAAAAAAACATCAAGATTGAAAAAAGTATGTGAAACAAGATAAAAGTTGAAAAAAAGTAACACGGGCTAAAAATAAAAGATAGTAGAGAACCAGCAAAAACTTATTCATAACAAATAAAAAAACTACTCTATTTTAACACAAAGGCTTTTTAATCTTCAGCTCAGGACCTCACATTTTCCCCCATGGAGTGCTAATTCCCAGAAGTACAATAGTCGTACGCCCCGAGGTGCTGTACAGGTGAAGGAAACGGAGATAAGACTGTCGTTAGTAAGAGTGATATCAGGAATACGAGGAAGGAATGAGAGGAATCACTCAAAGGGTCAAAACACTGAATTAACTGAGTGATCTGCCCAATGAAAATAAGCCAGCATTTACGTACATAAAGAAATTTTACTGGAAATAAAAGGATAGTGAATGAAAGGTGGTAGTTCAAGCAACAACATCAGTGTTGTACAATGCTGAGGTGAGAAAATGTGTGGAGCAGAAATGAGCAAGCATTCAAGTAAGTCGGCGGGATATACGCCAGAATGTACAGTTATTAATGAAGAAGTATGAAAGAAGCAGCAATTAGGATGAAAGGATGCAGCTAGATGAATTCTGAGAGACAGATAAAGTACGCGCATCAGAAATCAAAAATGGACTGGTGAATTATCATAGAAGCAATCCCAGTTTCGCCTTGGATTCTAGAAAGAAAGGTAAAACCGAGGGATAAGAACAGTCAGTGTGTTGTAGTAACCAGCGACTAATTGTGTTGCTCTACTGCACTAATAATTTACAAGGAAATGCCATGGTCCATCACTGGCTAAAACTAACGTTGGATGCAGGGCGTCGAACTATAAAATAAAATGCATTTGAAGAGAAGTCCAGAAACCAAAAAAAAATGAAATATATAAGGTTCACTGGAATGTGAATCCTATCTATGATATTATTCCTTCTTATGCCACACACCTTCCCTTGTATCATTACAATCATTACATAGGATTATAGAGTTCGTTTTAACTTCCCTAAGGACAACATAAGTACTCCCAAGAGAGGAAGGAACAATTGCAAACGGAATAGAGGGAACGAAAAATCTACGCACAAAGTGTGTCCCCACACTCTATGCAAAGAAACAGCAAAATTGAAAGAAATTCATGAAACAAGTTAAAAGCTGAAGAAAAAAGAAATTGGTGCTAAATAAAAGGGCAGTTGGAAACCAGATAAACAGTCCATTACGAAACAAAAAATCCTTTTAATTTCAAGGAAAGGAAAGTCTAACGGACTTTCAGCTCAGGAACTTGCATTTCCCTCCTGGGAATGCTTATTCGCACAGATACAGAAGCTTTATCTCCCTTAAAAATTGTCTTATATTATTTTTTGTGCTAAAAATCTAAATATAAGAAAGAAATGAGTAAATTTTGCCAAGTAATGTACTCACAAGCTCATGTTTTGAAATGGAACAGCTAAACAAAGCTTCCTATAACAGAAAGACTTGCCAAAAACTAGCACTGATAGAAGCACCGATATGATGTCATAATGCACGACAACTCCACTGCTAAAAGTGACGAACACTTTTCTAGTTCTAAGAGGAGAAGCTCTACAACAGTGGGCACACTGAACGCTGCGACTGTAGCCGTACAGCTTGACTGCGTGAAGTGCAGTGCGGAAGTGCTGGGTACACTACGTGTTCTAAACTACGTACTAAAACAATTGAAGGGATGGGGGAACGTATTGTTTCTCACCTGTTAGTAGTTGGTACTGGCAATAAATAAGCTCGGATAGCATGAGGATATACTTCTAACAGATGCTACAGGTTCGTAATTTGGATAGGGCTCTGCTTAAGAATGAACACCTTCTCCCTCTGTTAAACCAGCCAAAGTAGCAAATGAGTTTGCATTACACTAGCAACACGGAAAAACGCATAGCATAAACCTTGTGCTCGAAAAGCAATCGTTAACATCACTTGGATAATCATTTGCAATCAATGTTAGCAATAGCAAAGCATCAAAAGTATTGTAAAGGAGATTTCTGGCAGGGATTTGGCTTGACATTATACATTGTATCAGTCCTAATTCATTGCTAGTACAACAACTATAAAACTTTCATGATGAAAAGAATTAAAAATGGAGTCAGTACACTATACTATTCACTTCAATATATTCTGCTGAAAAATAAAATTTTCACACTTTCAGCATTCCCTTATTTAAGGAAGGATTTAGCATTATTGAAAAATGTAAGATTTAAACAACTATGTGAGTTTTTGTTGATACTTCAATAGTGCTATGACTTCAGCTGCTCATCTTTCCATGCCACAACCAGTCACGCTGCATGAGGATTTAAAGCAGATCCTACAGCTAAGCAGGTGTTCCCTTTCAAGACCACACGAGTAGTTTCCAAGAAGGTTACTAGCACTTCAGATTCAAGGCTTGTATTGGACCGGAGGTCTTAGCTTATTTGATAATAATTAATTAAAACACGAGCAACAGAGCAAAACTGACCGGAGATCTGAGCTGGTCTTTGAGCCAGGTGAGGTAGAAGGTGAGGTCAGAGCCCTCCATGCGCTCTGAGCCCCAGCACGCCATCTTGGCGAGGATGCGGGCGATCATGTGGGTGGTGAACTGGTCGGGCCGCGTCAGCAGGTTCAGGAACGCCGTCCACTGGTTCTCAGCCTTGTGCTTCTGGGCGTGGTCTCGGAACATCTCCACGCGAGATGGGTCCTCCTGCACGTCACGTTTTCTCGTCAATAACCTCCCAAGGTAAAGATCAATTGGAGGGCAAATATGCAGAGTGGCCTAACCCACAAATCAGTGGTCAAAACTGGCAAAATGAATCAAGTGATAATTTCACCTCAAAGCGGCATAGATGTCTTTCAGGCAGAGTGGCCTAGTTCCTAGTTTGTTCCTAGTTAGGTAACTTGGCAAGGAAAAGCCAGTTTGGCAACCCTGCGATGAACACCACACCACGCCTCTAACTTGAGTGTCCTGAAATTCTGTGTTTTGCGGGTTAGGCCACTCTGCATATTTGCCCTCCAATTGTACTACTGGACATCATGTTTGCAGATCAATAACCTCACAAGGTAGAGATCAATTGTACTGTGTACTGCTGCTGCTACTACAGCTACACATCCAACAAAAAAATACAACATGGTTCTTTTACAATATTTCCAACACCATAAAGCTAAATCACAGTATATTTGATCAATTTAAATAACTTCTTTGTGCAAATTTGACTAACTACTTTGAACATCTGGATCATGTTGAACAGTAGCATAGACTTTTGATGCAATATTGCTCTTAGAACAGAGGTAGTTCAGGATACCTCTGAAGCAAGCAAGGACAAAATTTAACTACTATCAAATTGCCAATCATAAAATATAAAATGTAATATGGCAAGAGTAACAAGCTGTGCAGCAACCCATTCTTGCATTGCTGCCCAAAACCAATGCTATCAGACATCAATCTTGCTGTTACCAGAGTAAAAGCAAAAATATGAAGTTACATTCACAGTTGTGGATATTTCTACACAAGCACTAGAACATGCCTTGCCTATCAACATCAGAAAACAGTCATTGTATAGATGTGAGGCTCACTTGAAATTGTTGCTATAAGTTATTTTCATTTTACTAGTTAGAAGAACCACAGACATTCCACTTAGGCGGCTAAACCAGTCATTGCTCCAAGAGTTGAACTTTAGACTGTCACGAGCTCTATGAGGAGGTTAAAGTGTTGCAGATCATCCATAACCTTCACATAGACAACATACATAGATTATCACTGTGGATTTTCAAAAGTTATTCAGATTGTTGCTTCATCCGTTTCTCCTCTATCAAGACGATCATCAAATCAACAATTGGTTCAAATAAACTACAACAGTGAAATTTACTGAAACATAGCTAGTCCTGCCCTCAAGTCAATAAAGGAAATTTCCCCAATATTTATAGCTTAAGTTAGTACATACACCTGAAAATTTAAACTCTTACTGAGATCAAGTCATCCAGAAGCACAAGGATGTACTGGATGGTTTGGTCCTTGCTGACATGAGACAAAAGTGAGATGAAAGTTTTGGCCACCAGCTGTCGTTTCTGCAGCAACAAATTTTCTCTGTCGGATCCCACACTCTCGAGCGTGGTCATCACATTGTAGTCTTCCTGGCTCATCATTTGTGACCTGAGTAAAATCAATGTCTTGCAATGATAGAAATAATTACCAGACTCCTCTGATAAAACATTTTGTAAGTATTGAAAAACAAGCAAAGTGATGCAAAGAACTTTTCATCAATCACAAATACATCAATACCAAATAAATTACTGAAAACCTATAATTAGTTAGCATGCTTAACATAAAACAGCTAAGACTGCACCCATTCATAGATTGCTCTACTGTGTCAGGGGGGTCATCATTTCCAGATGAAATGGGGCAGTTTTTTGTGGATTGAAAAGTTTTAGGCTGTGTACACATAAAAAATTGTAGATAGATGGTCAAATAATTTAATTTCAAAAAAGAGCAAGATTTGAGCAATAATTTAAACAAAACACTTCAAATTAAAAAACATTGTTTTCTGAGAAAACGCATCTTGGATTTTACCCAAGGATTTTAACTGTAATGAGCATCAGTGCTTCAAACATTGCTTCCTGATTATGTTAGATAAAGGTAAAACAAAAGACTAAGAAGACTACTCACAGGTTGCATCCCTCTGGACTAGAAAAATAAAAATGCACAAACAAGCTAGTTTCATTAATGGTGTTGAATATTTATTTTCATTCAAAGTTGTTTGAGCTTTGTGAAATGCATTCAATATATTATATTTAGCATTTTTCAAGATTAGAAATAAACAATTAAAGAGAACAGTCTTACCCTCAACAATAACTTAAAACAGGCACCAAAATTTGTGAAAGAGACTAACAATGAGGCTTGCCTATTTCTTGACATTGAGTAAATATACATACAAAATATTTTATAATGGAAAAAAGTAACTTACAAAAATCAATACCCAGGACTCTCTACTGCAATAAAGATTTGTCAGTCAAACAATAAATATTTGATCTTTCAAAACACAATGCAGTAAGTGAATTAACCATTATAATACCTAAAGGACATTTAATGTCAGTTGCAAAGCATATCATTAAGTATGCCACACTTACTGAAGGTATGAAGGCCAGTTGACTTTCTGGCTTAAAATCTCATTGGCTCGCTGAACCAACAAGCTCGTGGCCCCTGCTGTACCTGAAAAGAAAGTTTTGTCATTGCACTGTATTCATGAAAGAATGAAATGACACTACAATATAGATAAATACACAAATAATAATTTGACATTACTCTTTCAAGTTTTGACAATCATTCTTACTTTAAGACAAATTAACAAAACTGAAAGTACATGGTTGGAATACTTGGAAAAAAAAAGGAATACTTGAAAAAGTGTTTTAAATGAATTAAATACACATTTTAGTAAAGGAATTACATATGAGTATAAACTTATGTCAAGTATGGAACAAAAGAACTGTAGCATATAGTATCTGGTTTTAATTTTCTCTCAATATGAGCTTTATGAAACATTTTTTTCCAGTTTGGTACAAGTTATCTTTTAATCTATGTTTAATTACCAGCAACTGAGCAACTAAGTATTGTAAACAAGAACAAGCTTCAGTAATTGCTGCAGAAAGCAAACAGCTTTTTAAAATTCTTCCAGCAATATCTGGTTTCAACATAGCTGTAGTGGGATCTTGACAATGCTTAGGCATTTATTTCTACTCTTCATAAAATCAAGTAGAAATATTTCCGGCACTGACTTCGAATAATAGGGATTGCTTGGCATCAACTACAGTGACTACATGGCTCAAGTTTATCAAAAACATGATATGAATTTTTGTATATCATGAATTTTTTGTGTTTGGCAGCATATAAAACATCCCCTTTCAGGTCATATTTAGGAAACAACCTTTTTAGTCCATTTCAGCATATATCATTGAAAAGTCTAGCTGTGCATTACACAAGCAGAAACAGCTGTAGAGAAGCACAGATTTAGCAACAATAATATTTTTATCCCTCACCAACTGATGACACTACTGTTAAGTCAGAGCACCTATGAGCTGATGTTTTCAAAACGCAAGTCGCAGCATTTCAGATTTGATTGCTGTCGTTTTTATGAATTAATATATTTTGGAATAAAATATTAGACTACCACAAATGGTTTAAAATAATTTTGTGTTGTTATAAGAAAGCTAAATTATATTCTTCCATTTTGATGGTAGCTACTTTATGCTTATTTATTTCCCATGGAACTTTTACAACATAAAATATAAAAATGAAACATCACAATATGATAAAAAATCTAAACATAAGTAACAATACTGTCAAAATTACACCACATTATTGTTCTTTGAACTCAAAAATCTTCACGGATTTTTTTTAAAATATCTCAAACTCTTTGGTTCTCAGTCTATAACTCTCATTGTTATGGTAACAGGTATACACTATACACAGCAGCAAAATATTTCATTCCGTTGAAGACAGGACAGGCAAAAAAGTTTGAACAAAACAGATATCATAAAATAATGTTCAATTACTTATTTTATAAGAAAGTTTTAGCATCCCTTTACCACAACAAAGATGTTCAAAGAGAGGAAGGAGGAAGGCACCATTTAGTTTGGAGTTGAGGGAACGCAAACTCTATGTACAAGGTGCATGACATTGTGCTCGCAAATGCTTAGTTTTTGAGACATAGCAGAAATAAGGTTCAGGTCAGAATAACATTAACAGCAGTTTTGATGCAACTCTTGCGGTGCAAGGCAATATTGAATTGAATGTTGTCAACAACTTTTAAAATTTAGTTAATTCGAGACATTAAAAGACGTTTCACATGAATGACATTGTGCTCCCAAATGCTTAGTTTTCAAGATATAGTAGAAATAAGGTTTAGGTTTGAATAGCATTGATGGCAGTTTCGATCTGGCTCTTCCGGCGCTTTGCGGACGCAAACGACGCCATTTCTTGGTGGGAAACATTGGTCTCGGTAAGGCTAAGTTAAGTTATTTTAGGTTTACCTAGGTTAGTTTAGGTTATTTTATTTAACTAACCTAACTTAACCTTATCTAACCTTACCTATCTTCATATCAGAACCGCATTTTGGTTTATTTACGTGTCTGTTCAATTTTATAAATGACGTTCCTATAACTTCAAAGTTAAATAACTCAAAAACTAAACATTTGCAAGCACAATGTCATTCTTGTAAAACGTCTTAAAATCTATCATAATTTCTATCAATGGCCACGAAATTATTGAAATCATTGACAACATTAAATTTAATATTGACCAAAAAAGTTTACGCCCAAAAAAATTAGCTATTAAACTAATGCACCCTTCGTACACTTCGAATTGCGAATAAAAAATTCATGATACCGTTGAGCTTTGATTAAGTTTAAGATACAGAATATACTGTAGTTCCCGTTGCAAAATTATATAGTAAGCCTTAATTTAATATCATACCTCAAGACATATCCTGCATAGAATAATAAAAGTTCAAACCATAACGAAAAGCGTAATGTACTCATTTTCGCTATAGGGTGACAGACACCTTAAAAATAAATCATTGCTTCAACATACCCCTGTCAATTTCTTCCGGCATCGTTGCAAGCGCGTTGATCTTCGTCATGTTTGACACTTTCGTAATTTTTTAATAATATCTTTGACAGCTTTGGACACTACAACAGTCAGCTGGCACCAGCGACTTCTTGCGTCTGCTGCAAGTCAGTCACGAGATCGTATAAAACAGGTACTGCAACCTTTCCAAGACAAACTTCGTAGTTTCAGCAACTTTACGGACAAAACTGATACCTTAATGAAATTATAATGAAGACAAAATCTCGAAATCAAAAATTTAGGTTCTTTAAAGCTATAAACGCAAACAAAACACCATTCATCGTTGGGATCATAACATTTAATTCGGGTCTAGAAAATAAAATTCCAATACTCGTATTGGAACAGGTGGCTATTGTGATAACATTTTGTTCGGTTTTCCTACTGTGGCCAAGGTTTAGTAATCATTTATGCTAGAATGATTCTGAAGTCCTTAAAGAAAAAGGTATGTACATAAAAACTTTCCCAACTATTTAAATTTTATTTCTTTTGAATCCAATTAGAATATCTGTCTATTACTTCCACAAAATTTTAACGTTATTTTTTCTAAAAATGTTGAAGGCAAATCGCATGCAATGTTTACAAAACTTTCAATCATATGATAGTTCGGTACATAATCAAGAGATTATTTTTTGGTGAAATCCTTTAACAATTTATCATATACCTGCTGAACTTCGTTAAACATTGCTTTTAAATTTTAACTAATTAATTCTTAGCGCTTATAATAAATTCATGTAATTAATGTAGTCTTCTCACATGATTCATCCTGATCATATATTTTTCAGGACAATTCATGTCACAAAATAAACATTTGTTCTACAGATTGAATTGGGTTTGTCCATTACATTGACAATGAAAATTTCAAACAGACTTAACGTATGAGCCCTGTCGACAAAACAGTACATTATTCCAACACATACATAGATGAAAAAAGAAGAAGAAGTACTTTAAAAACAATCATTTTGAATGTTTAGAGCCTCGGTTCATTCGGAACAAAAAGTCTGCAAATAAAATAATAGACATGTCAGTACACTCATGATTACAGAATCGCAGAATATTATCACGAAAAAAAAATTATCGGTTAGCTATTTTCAGAGGGTATGCACTCTGCATTTCGTTGAGAGAAGGTTTGAGTTTAAGAACAAATAGTGACTCTAAAATACGTAGGTCTAAGTTGGCGGTACAAGTATTTAATCTTTTAAATTTGCCAATGTCAATAATCTGTTCACAGGAACCATTACTATAATGTTGTCTTATACTAAAATGAGTGCAATAAGTAGGCAAGCAACCTGCACGATGAGTTCGACCTGCATGTTCAACAACTCTAACGTAAAATGCTCTGTGGGTGGGACCCACATACTGCGATGCGCAACTCGCACAACTAAAATTATAGATGAGGGAAGATCGAATGCCGGTCGGGAGCACATCTTTAAATCTAAAAAATGATCCAATAGTACGTTTGTTAGCTAAAATAATAAGAAAGAAAATTTCAGGGAAAACCTTGTCAAAAGCATTAAAAGGGCTTTTTTCCACTTTTCCGATTGAAATCCGAAATATAGTAAAACGCAGTAACTATAGTTTACAGCTTGAACACGAAATTTCGGAATAAGTTTACCATTCAGGAAGTTATGAATTGTATGAAAAATAACTGAATGCGGATAACCATTGGTTGTAAAATAAGACTGCAAAAAAGTAATTCTTTATGAAGGTCAGTGTAGTTTGAAATACTAAAAACGCGAGTTGTAAGAGTTGAAATGCTATTAAGTTTAAAACTCTTACAATAGAAACTAAAGTAACTCAAATCTAACCCGGAGAATGTTGGTTTTCTGTAGACTGAGGTTATGAATTCATTACCAGGTCGCTTGCTTACTTCTTCTACTCATTCTAATATAGACAACATTGTTGTAATGGTCCTTGTGAAAAGATTGTTGACATTAGCAAATTTAAAATATTCGATACTTATACCGCCAACTTAGACCTACGCATTTTAGAGTTGTTATTTATTCAGAAACTCACACCTTCTCCCAACGAAATACGGAGTGTATACCCTCTAAAAATAGTCAACCGATCAATTTTTTTTTTTCGTTCTTATATTCTGCGATTCTGTAATCTTGAGTGCACTTACATGTCTATTATTTAATTTACAGACTTTTTTGTTGAGAATGAGCCAAGGCTTGAAACTTTCAAAGTAAGTGCTTTTAAAGTACTTCTTCTCCATTTCTTTTATTGTAAATTTACTTCACAAAAACAAATTTTCTTAACACATAGATTAGATTTGTTGTAAAGTTTGTGACGTTTCAGGCAATGTTACACAGAAATCATTAATCAGTTAAAGCTTTATGACCTTTCCAAACGATGTGTTCAGAGTATGCCTCTAATATTCAGAATTTCAGTAAATATATATGTACAAAAGTAATTTCAGAATGAGGTGATTTCGGTTTTTACTTTATATAGCAATTCTGAATTTTGGTTCACAGAAAAACTTTGGTGTTCCTCGAGGATTTATCTTTGATCCGCTATTGTTTTCGATTTTCACTAACGATTTCCCTCCAATGCCTTCTAATGTATGCAGATGATGTTCAAATTGCAATTCGTTCTGTGGTGGAAATACTGCAGACGCAAAAAAGAACTGAAACCCTTTTGATAACCTGAAATCATGAAATGGCCAAAATGGTCTCAAACTAAATGCGAGCAAATCACAGTGGATTGATTTTGGGTATGAAGATGGATTATTTTTGGATCTGAATGTAAATTATCTACTTCAAACTATTAGACTTTCAACATTGTTTCCTTATTAAGAGCTAAAGCTCAAATGACAATGTACGATGAGACTGTCAAAAGCGTTTCACCCCACTTCATCTTCATGTTGCTTTCATTACATTCATTTAAAAACCTTGTCACAATTAGAATAATTTGCTCTGGGAACACATTTTTATGTTTTTCCCTGTCTCTTGCACGATCATTGACATAGGCTATTATGCTACCCATATTTGTTTATCAACAAAAGACCTTTCTATTTAGACATTGTAAAAAGCGATGCTATTCATCTTGTGCTATAACATGATAGGACATTATGTATTTTCTATTCTTATTTATGTCGTATAGTGTTATTGTTAGCCTCGTGTGGCAATTTCTCGTAATATGTAGCTTGTGAGTATTTTATGACAGCATTATTTATAGAGTTAGTTTCAAAAATTGCCACATTTTTTTGTAAATATTTTGGTTAACGTTGTACAACAATTTCTTTACATGTTTCTGATTCCAGTGAACTTGTACTTGTATTTACATGCATTATCAAACTTAGTTTAATGCAACAAAGAGAATGCATTTTTTCATGTTTTTCTCTCAATCATTTGTTTCGACAATTGACATGGGCATGACGATACTCATGTGTGTATATCAATTAAGGATTGGAATCCTAAAACATTTTAAAACCCATCGTTATACAATTTATGCATCAAGTTTATTGGAAATAAAGAGTTTTCTTTGAACGCTATTAGCTCTTTTCTTAGCCCGAGGTTGAGACATTTGAACTAGACAACAGAGTTGAGAGCGAGTTGCTTGTGCTATCTTGCGATGGCTGATGAGTGAAAAGTAAAGCTGGGGATACAATGGCGGTCATGACGGCAGTCATTGCAGCAGTGGATCCCGCAGCCAGTTGAAGTGAGAACTGGCGACTTGGTATACTTAGAATATAAGATTAACCACCGCGGTTAGCATTGCAAGGCGCCAGTCTGCTCATACGTGGTGAAGTTTCTCAGCAGAGAGTGCGTCCCAGATAAGCATTGTCGCGGAAGTGAGGCAGCGAAATGTAGCTGGTCTGGAGACACGGTATTGGCTAGCATGAAGTGCTGGCTCGGTGTACGGTATTTGTACGAGCAGCTTGCGCTCAAATCATAGTACGGGCTACGCTAGAAGTAACAGGTTTTAATCTAGGCATGAGGCTATTAGTTCGCATACGGTGGCAAGTCAATAAAAAGAATTCTTACGGACAGCGTGCTGATAGGTGGCAGTGGCGAGTGACCGAGTCACTACACACAACATTGCTAATTTCTGATCACTTGCACGAAATTACTGATAAAAGTTGTGAAGAAATTTTCATTTACTCTTAATTGATTCCTTTAAAACTGGTGTCATAGTTATGACCAGCAGTGTGGTGTCATTGCTATGTGCTACATCTAGGAGAAGCAGACTTAGAGATATAGAAGCCATTGACTTAACTCTATGACTCAGACTTTACGATTCTACATCTCATAAGAAGTAAAAATAAGTTTGTCTTGGCTGCTTTCTAACAAATTTGCAATTTTGAGTCACATTCCATTCCATTTGATTCAATATGCTCGAACGTGTCAACGAAGATTAACTTACAAATGATAAAGAGCCTTTCCAACGAAGTCGATGTATAAAATATTGAGTTTAGAAATTAGCGACAAAATGTTTTCTTTACAAGTAATATTTATGTGGCGGATATTTCACACCAGTTAAAATATATAGTACTCCTGGCTACGGTCAGCACGAATATAAACGAAGTGTAACTGCTTTGCAGATCTCGATAAATAAATTCGGCCAATGGCAAGACTTAGATTTTAGAACTGTGTGAAGAAGTTGGTGTAAATGATTTTCCTTTATTTTCATCATGTAATGGATGAGATAATGCTCAGATTGAAATTTCATCGCAGAAAATGACTACCGGGCATCGAAAAAAGATATTTTCTTAGATACTTTGCCTGTGATAATTTAAACTTGTATCCCTTCCGATAAAATTTTTGTTTAATTTTGCAGCTACCCATTCTATGCTGCCACGACCATCCTATGCTCTGAGGCAGAGTTAACAACCTCCGGATCAAAGTCTCGTCGGGACCACGACTGTCTCATTCAATATAGATTCACTGCCAGATCAGGTTTGGATTCATGACGGGTCTACGTTTAGAAAAAAATTGTTCCTGTATGCATGTTGTTTATCATGTCAATTTTTATTAATGAATTTACGCAAAATTTAGAACATTCAACTATCATTGCATAATTTCGAGAAAATATTTCATTAGGCAGAATTCAAAACTGGTACACGAAAAGATTTAAATTTTAAAAACACGAAAATTTTTGGCGTCAAATGTTGAGAAAGTTTCAATTATGAGAGATGAAAATTTGAAGTGTATTACGTAATTTCAGGAATCTTCATTTATGAAATGTTCAGCGGGCCATGTAGACTAGATGAAAATATATTTCTGAACACCCTAATTTAAAATGTGCGCCCTAATGAAATCCCTCAGAATGCAAATGATTGCAATTTAAAGAGCAAAAAACAACATATAACATAAAAATAGACCTTAGGCGTTCAATTGAATTAATGGATGCACACACAATTCTGTTGAAAAGTATGAGATTTTCATGCATGCGTTCAATTCTTTCTTCACTAATAAGCTCACAAAAAAGTTGAATTTTCACTTCTGAGTTCGAGCGCTTCAGGTGCAGGAGACAACTTTTCACTGTGCCATCCGTCTTAATGAACTAAAACTGAAATATGGAATTAACTCTGAAACTCGAATTAAATGTGTTTTTGTTACTAGGTATTTTCTTTTTACACATCTCGGAACGGTCTATCTTGTGAAAAATTAGACACGTGAAGCACCATGTGAAGCATCTCACCGCTCGGTGGTGGCACTCGCACGGTCGCACCGTCGCACGTTGTACAGTCTGCTGCTGGCAGTGTGTGAGTGAGGTAGGGAGTGAAACGCGTTTCTGGCATTCAGGACGCTTCTCGTGATCGCTTGAATTGAAGCGTGTTCTTGATTTTTTATTGAGGAAAATCAATCCAACTTACATTAAATACCGTTATAATGTGCTTATATTCATGTTTTTCATTTATGATTCCAGTGTCTTACTGCCGTAATTCTCGCTTAATGAGAAAAACAAAACTACCTGAAACGATCTCGAAATTTTCGACGGTTCGCAACTTTAAAAATTCTTGGAAATACGAGGTTCTCGCCTAAAGTAACAAATTCATCATTCAATTTCGATGATAGGAAGGACTTTTGTGTTTGTTCCGGTCTGTGAATTTCCGCACAATGTAAAGGAAAATGACAAATTATGTTAATTTTATCATATAAGATACTAATGGTTGTTTTCGAGTGCGTAGAGAATGGCAGTTCCATGCGGGCGATATTGGTGAGGGTATTGTCGCAGCGCAGCCGTGTAGACAAACATTTTGTCTGAAAAATAAGCATCGCGCTCGATCCATTTTACAGCGTGCGTGAAACTGTCGTTCTTTATGAGCTTACAGATGCGAAAACACATGAATATGATTTATTTAAAAGCCTTTCTGCTGGTGCGATGTTTGTGTTGATTCACGTATTTTGTGAGCGTTTGAAACTTTATTTTTTTTACCTCAATATTAGTTCGTATGTTATGAATTCTAATTTGAAAATAATCGCACCGTGCTTGTGTTGGGTGTGGAATGAAAACGAGGAATTTTAAAATTTGAATGAGGAAAAATTTGACTCAGTTTTTATGCGTAGCAGTCGAGCGTGATTTATTGTGCGCCTTATTGATTTATTATAGGAAAGTAGTATCTCATTTAAACCGTTGAAATTGCAGACTTTGTGGATTGTCATTTAAATAGGTCTGTTATGCTAGTACAATCATAACAACCTTGCTCCTTCCTGTGGAAAATGACTCAAAACCTGTTCTCAAAAAAAAAAAATAAAAAAAATGGGAAGCAAAGTAACGATTTAGCTTATAATTCTTATTGGAAACGCGGCACACACGCAAGTGAATATACTTTTGTGTATTTCACGTAGTTCTTGAGGCGCTGCTGCACCGCAGCCAACTTCGTGTGATGGATTAGATGTCTATTTCAGCTGCCGACGTTCCGATTCTGTAAACAGAAAACTCGCTCAACTTTGAGTTCTGTGTCCAGGATCTCCGTCTCTCACGAGCGCGAGAATGAAGTTCAAGTTATCAGACAAATAACGAATTTTTATGGTTACAATCCTTCAACACGTTTCCTGGGACGGGACCCACCGGTGGTCACTGAGGGAATTTTCATTGTGCTGCGAACAGACCAACGCCACGAACTCAATTTTCACAACTACTCAATGAAAACTAAATGAAGGCACAATCTGATTGATGTTCATTATTGTCAGAATCGAAAATTCAAATTTTTCAAAATTTAACTCTAATTAGAGTTGAATGTTGAACATCAGTTTAACTCGCCGCACTCAACGTGGTAACTTGGACTCCTGGCATGCATTGTATTAACGATCGAAAGTAACACCAGCGTACGTACAGTGTAGTAAATAACACCAGTGTATGTACAGTGTAGTAAATAACACCAGCGTACGTACAGTGTAGTAAATAACACCAGCGTACTGCGTACGTACAGTGTAGTAAATAACACCAGCGTACGTACAGTGTAGTAAATAACACCAGCGTACGTACAGTGTAGTAAATAACACCAGTGTACGTACAGTGTAGTAAATAACACCAGTGCATGTACAGTGTAGTAAATAACACCAGCGTACGTACAGTGTAGTAAATAACACCAGCGTACGTACAGTGTAGTAAATAACACCAGCGTACGTACAGTGTAGTAAATAACACCAGTGTACGTACAGTGTAGTAAATAACACCAGCGTACGTACAGTGCAGTAAATAACACCAGTGTATGTACAGTGGAGTAAATAACACCAGCGTACGTACA
>JACJUY010006401.1:19905-36203 GCA_014220935.1 Platorchestia sp. MABIK | reverse complement strand
AGCTTGTAAAATTTACTATTTCTAAGTCACATCATTCCGCTCAGATTTAGCTGTGAAGCAGTGATAACTGCGTAGATTTTCATCTCTCCTGTTATCACGTTCCCCAGTGCGAGAACCTGGAACATTCACAATCAGATCGAAGGCAGATATTGTTCTAAAACAGTTATTTCAACTAGCTTGACATGAATAAGTTTTTTCGAACAAGTATGATTGCAACAGGGGAATAAAATTGTTAATTTTTCTGATCATTTGTTTAGTTACTTTGATTTATTTCAGTTAGACACATAGTATCACCTAGAAAACTTGGCAGAATTTCACTAAAAAAAAAATCAATTAGACAAATTAGATGTGAAAGATTCGTAATATTTTTACTAGCTTTGCCTCGTAGAATCTGAGAAAGTTTTTTAGCTCTCAGCCTGATTAAATGTAGAGAGACATCAACTAGAAAAAGGAATTTGCATTAATCAGATTGGTGCGAAAGTAATGTTCGATTTGAAAGTCTTGAATGGCAATGAATGAGCCAATGAATAAGGAAATATTTGTTTATCAACACACTCTCCATTAATTGCTTTCAATGACCTCATTCCACTTTTCAAAAGGCTTATATATGCCTCGCTTGTAAAATCTGAAGGTTCAAAATCAATTTAGAAATTCAACTCATTTTCAATCTCTTTTCCTGTTGTTAACCAAGGTCCACTGAAATGATTCCTTAGGCCTTGGAAAAAATAGAAATAAGAAGCGGGTTGTATGGTACACGTCTAACTTTTTTGCATTTTCCCTACTGGTAACGGTTGTTTCTCGGACACAAGAACATTCAAATGATCGGAATCAACAGTTCTTTAATGACCTTTTTTTGGCAGATTTTTCAAAGTGGAATCACCACTTTGAAACGGAAAAACCATCTCCTGCAACATTTTTCATTCACTACATCATCCATATAAGTGTTCTGAACAGATTTGACTGCCGCACTTACATTAACATCTTTATGAAACTAGTACAGTAGAACATTTTTATATGATCTTTGGATGGGACAAACATGGATGTAAACATTTATGAAAAATATAAACGCAACAGAGCTAATCTGAAAGAAAATCGTTTAGCTCAGTCTCAGAAGTATATTACCCTTGTAAGAGAGTGTCAACAGTTGACAAATATAATTTAAACATCCCTTTTAAACATAGGACATCACATTTACACCAACCTGATATTTTACTTCCCGGTAATGGAGGAAAACTTAGTTCACTCACTAGCTAATAAAAAAGCTTTCTTCATTGGATTAAAATAAGCAAAAATTATATGGCATGGTATTTAGCGATGGCAAAATTCACTGCATCTACAGAAGGTTTGTAAGTACATTAAATTTGAGTAAAGAAATTTGAGACGTTGATACAAATTAGTCAAGAGCATATTGTCTTTCATCACCAAGCAGAAATTCAGATGACGCTGATCACAATGCGACAAAGCTCTCGCTGCAAGACAATACTCAACTTCACTTTTACACTTAGTTCTCTCTCCTGAAAAAATTGCCGCATGAATTCACTCTCGGAGAACTAGTTCCTTCCCTCGCAGCTCGACATGACCACCTCCACCACTACAATCTGAAGGAATTGAAGGGCCACAGAGAGCATCAAATTTGACCATAAGCAATTCAAGTGTCAAATGTATATCAGTGATAAAACCATGAATATTCCCTCTTATCTTGAGCTGCATTTCATCTCACTCAGTCCCTCTTGTATTGTATGTTTTTGTTTCGTGTCTTTTCATCACGTGAGAGTTCACTGACTCGAAATTAAACTGCAGTTTGAGCAAAATTTCCAAGTGGGGACTATGTTTAACATTTCCGTTGTCGTAATTGATATTCTTCGTATGATATGAAAAATGAACTTTTTTGGCTCGAAATTACTAAAATAATGTCAGAAATAATTGCAAATATTTATCTACATCTTGAATACCATAAACATACATTAAATGTGTACTTTAAATCAATTCATTTTCCGTTGAATCATATTGTATTGCTCAAGCAATATTACTGTGCAGTTCAATTACAATCTAACAAATCACTGCTATGTTTTTGGTGTTAGGATCTTGAAAATGGAATGCAAATCATTAGAAGTATAGAAGTTAAATAGAAGTTAAAATAAAAGTTAAATATACGCGAGCGAAAGAATAACGATCTTGTAATTCATTGTTAAAAATCAGAGAGAAGCAAAAATAACGATTAAGAAACAGAAAGAAGTCGATTGTGAAGGCGGAGCTGCTACAGAATATCAGCTTGCAGGAATAGCGCCCTCTCTTGGGGGAAGAAACGTGATATCCGATGACAAAAGCAAAAATATAGAGGTGAGCGGCCGCGGATTGTCCTGAACCGTACCCGTAGAATGGAAACAAAAGGAAAGACGGAGTGGGAACCGATAAGAAGACTCTACATTACATGTATTATTATTCAGTAAATTTAATGAGGTTGAGAAGCTGCTGGGGGAGCGGAAGGTCACTGAAATACCGTCAGCAACAATACAGAAATAGACATGCCTAAAATTGAAGCCTAGAAAGCAGTGCAGCTCACACCCTAATATCTATCACTCATGGTGATCATAAGATCTTGCGTAAATTTATCACCGGTTTGATTATAACAAACACCATTGTATTTCTATGAAAATAATAATTACGTGAGCGCGTCAATAGAATAACTCGTCGGCGAACTAAGCTACTAGCAATTACGGCCGTCAAGAAGGTACTTCACAAACTTTACTTGCTAAGCAACAATAATTTCTGTGTACCGCGTAGACACACTAATTTTCTTACATGAACAATCGCTTCGTAGACGGCTACTAGAAATGACAAACAAAACATGCTCTTATCATATCTGGGAAGAATTATGAGTGGGGAAAATTTTTTTTATCTTCAAGGGCGATTCGCGGATCGCCGTGATACTCGTAAAACCCATGACTTTCCAGGACTTCATTTCCAAATATAAGTGATAACAACGTAAACCTAATGCTGAATATACTGTACCCTCATTTTTCTCACCCTCCGTGGCGTTATCATCTTAGATAATGACAGAATAGATAAAAGTAATTTCCTTTAGATAGAGGTGTGCAATGAATTTTCAAATTCCTCAGTAGTATTTGTTCTCTCAGCATAGGTAAAAAGAAAGCACGAACTAACAAAACCACTTCACCGAAGTTGTTTCAGTTGAGTAGACTGTAGATGGTGCGTAAATTTCGGGAAGGGGCTAAGTAATTTTTTGTGCTTCGAGGGTGTTTTCTAAATAAACTTTGCGTGAGCTGGAATGAATGAAAACAGTTCTGTCTTTTCCTTAGTTCCAACAGGTTTCAAAGATTCACTTACAACAGGGAAGTAGGAACAACAACAAGGAAGAATAGGTAGGGAGAGGATTCAATACATGCAACACTCACATGAACTTCATGGTTTCTTTTGGGCCAAATGAACAACGAGGCTTCAAGATCCACATGCAAAAAATGTATAAAGTTCTGTAACTTAGCTCTCACACTGTATAAAATCTTTCTGATTTTAAACTCAACTTGTAACTGCAGTAGATAGGTAAGAACTCATTTTTCGACTAAAGCAAAACAAAATTTCTAAGTCGAATCATCCACATGGATCTTACAAATTAGGAGTACAATGACAGAAATGTCTTGCATATTGTACGCTGTCGTTATGGAAAGTTGGGACAGAATATGGACCGGGACTGTCATAGTTTTTTCTTTTTTTGACATTCCATCAAACAGATTTAGTAATTATCATGAAAGAAAATTTCAACCCTTGGTAAAAGTTAATGCATAGGTGGTAGAACGCTAACTAACCAATAAATGACATACCACTTAATGTTGGCATAAATTGTTAAGTGCGGATGCGTTATTCATTCAAACACTATTCATTGGAAATTCGATTTTACTTTGATATCTATATAAACAAAAATTCACAATAGTGCAATTTTTTGTAAGACCCACGAAAATTGAACAGATTTTGGGCGGCTTATTTTGATTCAATCGAGTTGTATTTTACTTATGCATCATTGAATGTGGTTTCCAAATTGTTTATGTTCAACCTAACTCCGGTCTCATTGGTCATAGACTGCAAAATTGTGGTGAGCTCCAACACTGTCCCCAGACCCGATGCTGTCGCGGATCGCACCGTCGGACGACACGCCCTACACCATAACGAAGGAGCGCCTTGACGAAATTCGAGCTCGCCTCATGTATCCTTACTACGACATGGACCACAACAGCGGTAGAGGAGACTTGCAGGAGAATATCAACATGCACAATACGCAGCTGAGCAAGCAACTTGCATTTCTCCTGCCTTTCTTCGGCTTCGGGCTCAATTACACTTGGGTAAGTGAAGAAACTCATGGGATTTCATTTGAATTTCAAATTTTTGTTCTTAAAATCAAAAATTTTGGTAAGAGGTAGAAGTTCACAAGATATTTTTTGCACATTAAGTCATAATGTTGAATTATTCGCCTTGTAATTGCGCTCAGAGAAAACACCCAAAAATAAAGTGAAGCTTTTCCAGTTTCGCAACTTATGTATTTAATAGAACTTCCTATTTTTCCAGTTTTTATTAGCGTCATTAAAGTTCATTGTAAGAAAAATTTGGATCTTTTCCAGATAAGCCCCGCCACTAAATCAATGCAAAAGTTCACCCACTTGTAACTTTCGAAATAATGCACCTATCGACCTCGAATTACTCTCAAACGAATGATTGAAACATTCATTCGTTTCAGAGTAATTTGAAATTGATAGGTGCATTATTTCGAGAGTTACAAGTGGGTGAACTTATGTGTTGCACTAGTGGCGGGAAAAGATCCAAATTTTTTTCATGTTATAAAGATGAATGATCTTTCAAGTTGTTTAAAATCACTTTATAGGGATATTAAGATGAGCGTAAGTGTTATTGAAAGAACTAAAGCATCCATAATTATCTTAATCATGTATACACATGAAAGAGGGTATGTACACCCTCTTTGAAAATTGAAGCCAAGAAAACTATGCAGGATAAATACCTCATGGGAATAACACATGATAGAAGAAACCCAAAATTGACTGAAGCGTTTGTAATCCACCAACAGTCATGAGGTATTGCTCTCATGAATTGCGAACACGGTACGCAACACAAAAGAGCAGTCAGCGCGAATCCTACAGTTTTACCTCCAGTTCATTGAAGCAGTTGTTATTTTGAAAAGTAATTTTAAGAAAACCTTTGGTTTCTAAAAGGTCTTGATGAAACAGTTAAAAATGATATGTCTCTAAATTCAATGAGTTTGGATCATCGACAAACAAACATGTAGAGCCATGGCCGACTGCGAACCGTTCGAAATAACGCCACAATTCACTCTCTCTACTTTACATATTCATTATTTTTCAAAATTTGTCATGCTTATTACTGATTTAATCCTAAAATGAATTTCCAAATTGGCCTATAACTTCTTAAATTATCTCGAACTCTTAATACATGTGTGTCATAGTTTTCTTCCTATCAATTTTAGAAAAGAAGAGTTACTTATGTCCGTTCTGTATATCACATTGTTTTATACTATGAATCATTCCTATTTTCTTCCCACATTTATGAATGTGTTACCCTTCACATTCGTGTCTTGCAGACTGAAGCGTAAATTGAAAAATAAACTTACAAATGCGAGAAACGTTATCCAACATTAATTCCGAGCTTCTGATCTCAGTATATTCCAAATCTCACCACGTGGACTGGCGAACGTTGCAAGGTCTGCAGCAAATCTGCCATGGATTACTGAGCTGGCTGGTGGGAAGGGTGGAAGTAAACCAAGAATTACTTCAACGCATTACTGTTTAAATTGAAATTAGGTAGCCATACTAATTGTATTACATAATTTATTCGAGGGAAATATCAACAGTAGGTAAAATAAGTCTGTATCAAAATTACATATGATAATTCAATCAAAAACATGCTTTAAATAGATAATTTTTAGCCCAAATTTTCCGAAGTTGAAATCGCAGTCCAAATGAAACGGAATATTTATTTTGCTAATATCAGAGTAAATACAACATGGTCCTGAATAATTTACATCACGAAAGAAAAATTAATTAGACATGGGAATAGCACACACTCTTTACGAATATGTAACTTTTCATAACGAAAACATGTCTTACATGTTTTTTACAAGAGCTTTGCAAACATTTGCTAAAACACTGCTGAATGTATAACACTACCATTACTTGAAGTGCGCATCTTGAACTACATATACTCTCAAGGATCATTTCCAAAGAAATAATTCTTTCTGTATTTTAGCATGCTAATACCTTTAAAATCTTTGATTGCATGAGCAATTAGAAAATATAGATATTGAGTTACTTCTAATGGGTTGATGCACATAAAACCGCTAAAATAGGCAACGGGCTGAATATTTCTGGCCCTCTCAGATTTAATGACAATTTCCTATCTCTACGCAGATTACCTGACCTTTTTAAGATGTGGCTAAAACAATTGACATTTTCGGACACGTTTATAATTTTAAAATTAGAGGCAACACTTAGTTTTTTGTTTTGCAAATTTTGAGCAAAACGGTCGATAAAATTGTTGCCTATGAAGTAAACTCTTATTTTAGGAAAATCTCTTTTAAATAAAGAACATGGCTTCTGGTCCAAATATTCAGCGAAGTACAGCGACCATGGACTGATTATCCTCTGCTGCATCTTTCCTTAGATAGTGATGAGTAGTTCCTCTGAAATTATTTATTTTACTGTTAGATTGGACTTTGTAAGTGACAGTATTTTTACAATGGGATCACTGCTACAGCATCATAAGAGTTTTATATGGAAGGATCTGCCTGTAGCCCTCGCGTGCTCTGATGTCCAGGTATAATAAAGCGTGATTTTTTCCTAAATTAACATCTCTTGCAGCCTATAATACCCTTTCCGCGGCACTCTAAAATGAAAGTCCGATTAAAAGAACAAATAGAATAAACGACGAACAGTAAAAAGCTAGTGTGACTCAATGCAAATTAGTCTGTGAAGAAAGTGCATACTATTCTGCTAAGCCGAATTTACAGTAAGTTCATTTTCCCCATGCATTTTTTCGTAGAAAGTGTTGCGACTGAGAGCAACAAATAAGTAACATAACTATTTTACTCTATAGCATGTCATCATGATCATTTGGCTATAAATCAAAGTGAATTCATTTTCGTAATGCTATTGTAACACAAGTTCAAAACTTATAATTTGAACGTCTTCGTTACTAAAGTTAGGAACTGCATGCCGTCAAACAACCGAGAGAAAAACTCGTGCTCTGCATTCAAAAAGAGTTCAGAATTTCATTCTTGATATGTCTATTGATGAAGCCATTTGCTGCTGGGTAACTTTTGTTTGTTGGATGATTTAGAATATCAATTACATTGTTTTGAAATGAATTAAATTATAAACCTATTCGCAGATGCTATTGTCTCATCTGAATTTATCTTGAAACTATCATTTTAATCCTCATGGTTCAAATTTTAACCTAGATTTATTATCTGATTCGTCAGGCGGACGCTTGACTAAACAGCGTTTTGACAGGCGACCACTCAGGTCAGATTTTGCCTGCCTTTAGAACATGGTTTCTGTAGAATGCCTAGGAGTCACTGCACAATTTCTTAACAATTTATTTACCGCAAGTGATACTTCGAGAACTATGCATATTCGAAACTGTTCATTTGTACAGTCCTCAGTTTTATTTTCCTGATGTAGTATTGGCTAATTGAATTTTTTGAATTGTTGGATGGTGAGGGAATCCCTTTAATGACTTCGCACAGCGCAAACACTGCAACTGCTTGCGTCAATTATTAAACGGATTTCATCACCATCCAATAATTCAAAGAATTCATTTACCCAGTACGAACTATACCAGGAAAACAAAACTGAAGAATAATACTGAAGACTGTACGAATAAACTGTTTCGAATATACCTAGTTCTTGATGTATCACTTGTGGTAAATAAATTGGATAATATACATACAAGAAAATACATATAAAACAATTGTATAATCGAACATGTATAGTTCTTGATGTGTCACTGGCGGTAAATAAATTGTACATTCGTATTACCCTTTTATTTAAAACATATCACGCTTTACTGTCGTGAAACGTAGTCAGTTCAAGCGGGCAACAGACGTTCTGGCTCAAAGGTATGCAAAAAAAAGTTTCAAAGTGTTAATCAATTGTACAACTCAAGTAAGATTATGACATTTTGCTCATGTTTTTTATGAGTTGCTCAAGGCTGTCGATGATGTCTTTTTACATTAAGAATAATTATTGCTTTATACGTTATCGTGGGACGTTGGCGCGTTCAAATTTGCGTCAAAATTCACTACATGTGCTATTTTCAGCCGCAAAAGAGGATTCTGAATGTAATTCACAATTTGAACAAACAAATATTTTCATCGATTTCAGGGGTAGAAACTTGTTGTTTTCAGCGGTTACACTTCTCACTTCACGTCTTTATCAGAGTGCATTCTCCTTACGGTAACATGCAGACTGTTAAGGATACATCACAAAAAGTTCATATTCACAAATTTTTAATGGAAAATGCTTCAAAACGAGACCAAATTCTTGTTTTTTTGACTATTTTACCTTCGTCTTTTGCTATACATGGACCTTGAGATACTGCGATCTGGGGTGAAATAGACATACATAATTACACATTTTTTTGCCGAGTGACGTCTCACTAAAGAAATTTTTGCATTTATGAAGTTTTTCTTACTTCTTGCAGGTGTCTCTAAACGGCTACTTGGGCTTCTCAAACGCCCCGTACAGCTACCAAAGCTACCCGCTCACCTTCCCCGTCCGGGACTGGCCACTGGTGCAGGACCCTTCGTTTATCGGGCCTTTTTACTCGAGATGCAACATTGGGTCTCTGAAGCAAGGGGAAACAACTGATCAACAGCAACCAGGTGTTTACTGGAGGTGAGTGCTACTTTGAAGAGCACAATCCTTGTCTGAAAAGAAGGAAAAATTCAGCGGCGAAACTTTCGGGAAAAACAGTTTTTCGGGCTTTTAAATTTTCAGGAACGAACACGTTTGTTACTGGCTAGGGAGCTAGCTGAGCTTGGAAGCTCAGACATGTGAAAAATTCGTTGTGTGCACGCAAAATTTTCGCGAGACAGAAAGGCCAACTGCAAAAAATTCTTGGATTTTCAAAAACAGTTTTATTTCTAAAATTATAAAACTCAAGTGTGGTTCCGCGTTGTTGCTCTAAAATTTCTTCTCATTCTTAAGAATCGATTTCAGCAGTATTTTGAAATTAGAGGACTTTAAAAAGAACTTCAGACAAGGTGATACCGCAAAAAACAGAAAAGCCTGAATTGTTAATATATTCCTTACCTTTGAGGAAAAAAATCAGCTAATTTGAGTCAACTAACTAACATACTAGGATAAATTTGTGTCGCGTGATAGAACAGCTAGAGACTGACTGGAGTGAGGGGTCTCACAGCGTTTGGCGATTCTTCAACGTAACTTGAAACTATCGATGAACGCGTAAAATTAAGCATTGTTAAAAGAAAACGAGTTCAATAATGATTTCGAAGCACAATTTGCAAACAGTCATTTCTACATTCCAGGAACGATTTTACAGTTGTTGCTTTCGAATACTTGCTTCCCATGCAAGCCTTTTAAGAAGTAGAACGCACTGCTATTGCCGATAAACAACGAGAAATTTTGGAATTTTCCCATTTGACCAGGCGCAAATAATCAAGTTGCCCACTGTAGTTACAATGTCTACAAAATTAATTTCTTCAGTTTATTTATTATATAGAACCAAGTATTTAAATTTGACATAATTTTGTTGGAAGATCAAACACTTCAATTTAGTACACAATCAAGGGTCTAATGATACTCTCCTCCTAAACGATGGAGCCTTGCTCCTCTATCATTTCAGGCCAAGAAAGGAAATGCTAAAGAAAACCGGAGAAAGTAGTGCCATTTCGTGTATTGTACAGGTTTTGTGCCTTATGACGCACTATTGATGCTACGGAAGTGAATTTCTTGTACACGTGCAGGTTGGAGCACGACTTGCCAGCGAGGACTGACCGCATGGCTGTCGAGATCCGCGAGAGGATCAAGTGGGACGTGCGTGAAGGCATGGTTGGGGCAGACATATTCAATCCGAAGCATCTCATCATCGTCACTTGGAAGAACGTTACTTTCGCTGGTGGCTATGCCAACGGCCACGCCAAGGAAGTGGTACGTTATTACTAATATCAGAAGCGCAAATTTCGTTAGTAGACCATCCTCAAAATCATTCTATGATTTCAGAACAATGTTTTTAAAGCTGATGTATTCCTATCAACATACATTTTCCTTTCGAGTGTTTATGACATATTTTTTTCAGACAAATACATTCCAACTGCTTGTCGTCACTGACGAAGTGCGAACGTACGCCATTTTCAACTACGAAAAAATGTCTTGGACGTCCCACACCGAAGCAGGAGGATCGGCTGATGAAGGTCAAGGAGGAATTCCGGCTTACGTAAGCATTTGCAGAACGATATTGTAGATAGAGAGGGATAATCGCCCGCCAATTGTGCGTTTCTACCAAATTTCGCAGTTTTTGTATTTCGTAAGATGCATTATATATTTTGGGAAGTAACGTTACCTAGAAGATATTGGAGATTAACGCTCATCCATTCGCCAGGTTGGTTTTAACGCTGGCAACGGGACACGCGCATACGAGTACACCCCATACAGTCAGTCGCTGTACATCAGGGACTTGGCTCAAGCTGGAAGAGCAAATAACATTCCGGGCCGCCATATTTTCCGCATTGATGAAGTCATTCTCCCAGGATGTTGCCGCAGAGAAGAAAGTGAGTCACGATAGGTTGCGAATCATTTCAAATTTCTGCACTAGTGTATTAGAACTTCAAACTTTCAGCTGCGAGATTCATAGCTGGGACTTTCTTCAGTGTGTGGCTGATCGCGTTTCATGCAAGGTTGCCAGACTGGCTTTTTACTGGCGAAAATCTTCATGTTTAGAGGCTTTCAAATGAAACTTGAGGACATTCGGCAACGAAGCTTCCTAATCTGACCACCCTGGTGTCCGTGTCACACTGTGTGCTTCGATACATTAGTAAACCTTTGCAGTTAAGCTACCGATGATAGCATTTAGTGGAATTTTGTTCATAGGTTTCCTCTAAGTGTCGTCATCTGTAGCCTGAATGCTTAGGTCTACCTAGGGATAGAAGTACGCAGGGTGACACGAACACGCAGGGTGGCCAGATTAGGAAGTTTCCAGCCGAATGTTGTCAAGTTTTATTTGAAAGGCGCTAAACATGAGGATTTTGGCCAGTAAAACGCCAATCTAAATCACCACTAATTAATAAAGTTTATAATACTTTTTCCCAATACTGGTATCAGTACCTTCAGCACATCTAAGTCTCCATTACAGTCCGTTCATTGCATTCGTGAAGTCTGCTTCCAAAATTACGTTCAGAAAGAGAATCTTAATTTCAGATTTGATGTCATACCCGTTGACGTTCGCCCCGGAAAACGCAAACATGTTGGGAGGAACGCTCATCAACGTCACAGGGCCCTGTTTCGAAACGAGCTACCGCGTGGAGTGCCTTTTCGACACCACCTCCATAGAGGGCCAGGTCATCGATTCCAACACCGCAGTGTGCATCACGCCTCGCCTTTTTGTCACCGGATACGTTCACTTCGCCATCTCTGTGAATGACGCCCAGTACTACTGGAACGGAAGGATCTTCATCGGTGAGAAACTATCTTGTGGTACAGAGTAAAATCGTGAGTCACTTAAGTTAACTGACATAGAATGCATGATTTTAAGGATAAAAACTAATCAAGCATTTTACCAGAGTCGCCGTTGACTGCTCCAGAAGGCATTTGGTTTACGGACAAGTCTTACCAAGAGAGAAAAGTGGAGAGTTTCCAACTACAGTGGCTGGCCGGAAACCTGACTCAGAGAGTTGGTGCGCAAACAAAAATTCACCTGTTTGGTTACAGAGAAACGAGTATCAAGCCTGACCTCAAATACATTGGAGAAATAATGGTAAGTTTTCACCTTTTTCCGTAAATCCACCATCACGATTTTAAACCAAAGTCAAACTGCGCCCTACCGTCCACATGCTGCATGTTTTTCATGTGATGTTATTTCTTGCATTAACATTCATAGAGTGGCACTGTCACGGAATATATGAACTAAGATGGTGATAGGTGTCAGACTAATGTTGATTTGTTACAGACCGCGTCCAATGACGGCAGAGAAGAAATTCCTCTCACTGTTGACATGTCAGCTTTCTCTAATCTGGATTTGCATGACTTCATGAACTTCGAGATGGGATTACTCATGGCGAATCTCACTCAGCCAGAGCAAGCGTACGGGCTACCCAACTCCCCGTACGTTTCCCAGTACATTATTCATTGGTGGAAACACTGATACCATCTTTATTAGAAATAAACTGTTTCTCTTCTCTTTTCTTTCTTTTCAATGGAAAGTTGTCAATATATTACCTCATTTTTTCGATTCAATATTTATGGTATTTTATTTCCCTTTCAGTAATAATTATATTAATAATAATGATTTGACAAACATTTCTGCCTCACATTGTGCGCGTCTTCTTACGAGAAACATGAACTAAATTTATGCTGCATTTCAGAGAAATATGGTCGAGGCCAATCCCACTAGCGTGGTACTTCAACAGCCAATGGGAGCGCAGTTACGGAACCAATTGGCCTGAGACCATGTGTCAGCGTTGGATTGAGAACGATAGGAACCTTAGAAATTTTGCTTCAGAGGTAAATTTGCGTTCCAGTTCTTTTAAACAGACTATTATTCATAAGCAGGAATTTACTCACAGTTTTTCGTTTTTATATTTTTCAATGGTTAAAGTTCACCGGACGAGTCCCCGTGTTACAGTTGTTACACACAATCTGACAATCCAAAGTTCTCCCTAACGATAAAAATGAATGCGGAGAAATTTGAGGGGATGATTATTATTTTCCACCTTTCTATTGGTTGCTTCTGCGTGACTTCCAGACCGCGCGCTGCCCGTGCCTTCTGAAACAAGCCGACCAGGACAAAGGGAGATTTCTGCCTGACTTCTCGTGTGACCATTTCGCAAACTCCGAGTGCGACTACCATTTCGGAGCTGTGCACTGCGTTCGGTCTGCCTTGCCAAAGTAAGAACAGATTTAGAGACTGAAAGCCACTAAAAATGAAGATGCCTATAGGAGTCGTCCGTAGTATAGAACTGGAATAAAAGCTGTGAATAAGTCACCGTTACGTAATTTCATTAAACTTTTGGCAATTTCGTAATTATTCACATTATTCTTCAGAGATGCTGAACTCCTGCTGCTGATGCTAACTTAAATGCTTTTTTAATGATTTTATGTTGAGTGATATTTTAGTTAGTTACTTTACTTTAAAAATATTTAAATGAAAGTCGGACGAAAGTGGATAAAAGTTAATCGGACTGCATCTTTATAATATAATATTTCAATTTAGTGAAGTATTACGTGTTGTTCACATTTTCATTCACGAAAGAATTTCATGATCAGGTGAATTGCATCTTTCGATTGTCCATAACACGATCAAGTAAAATAGACTACTTAAACATGGACTATTTTATAATTTTAAATGATGTTTGTCCCCAATTTCGCCACCCAATTAAGTCTTAAAGCAGTAGTAGAATATTGCTATTATTGATTGTGCAGAACTATTTTAAAACTAAACTGGTCTAAAATTATTTGCTTTCTTCTACGCTTGTCAGCAAGGACGGCGCGGGCCAGCAGTGCTGCTACGATAGGGACGGCTACCTCATGATGACTGCGGACACGATGTGGGGCGGCAACCCTCACAGGGCTCACAACCTCGGCAAGACGCCCTTCAACGAGGCCAACAAGGTCCGCCACTTCCCCTTGTGTCATGCGCTCATGATAAAATTAGAGCTCATTCCAAAGGCCTAAAAGTCGTTTCTATGATGAGTTTTCTGAAATCTGCCTTTTAAAGTAGTTGAAGCACCGGTTTTCACTTTGCACAACATCAAGCATGAGAAAATCATTTAAATTTCTGAGACTGTTTCCTAGCATCCCTTAACCCCAGTGTATGTAATTGATCTGAACATTCCACTCATCTGTTTGTTACAGGTTCCAAGTTTGTCTCACTGGTACTACGACGTGATCCCTTTCTACACTTGCTGCAAGTGGCAAGGCGAACAAAGCTCCGGCTGCTCAACGTACAGATTTGAGAGGAGAGCTACTCAGGATTGCGTTGGGTACCAAGTGCCATCAGTAGGTGAGTTTTCACAAACAAGTTGCCACTTTGTTAAGTACAAGCTTTGTATAGGTAGTGGAGCTAACGCTTCAAATAATTTTGGACGACATTTGCAAAGCGTATAATCATCGTCCTCGAGACTAATATCAGAACTAAAAAAGCCTGTGAGGCAATTTATTTTCAAATGGCAGGTGCCCTCATAACGTACACGGAAGACCCTCTGATTAACAAATTCCCAAAGACGGGAAATTGTTTGAAATTCTTTAAACATGGATCTAATTGTTCAGAAATTGATTTAATACAAATGAAAATAGAATTTCTCCTTTAAAAACAGAATAAGCCGAAGGAAAACAGATTTATTCAACCAGAAAAACGTATTTAGTGTCATTAAACTACGTGTGTTGGTTTTAATGAAACATTGCACTCAGTTTTGTATTTTAACCAGCGGTACAGAAGGCAAATGTGAAAATGCAAAATTCATTGCTCACAAAGTAGATCATGAATGCAAAATATTTCCTGCATTTTGAAACAATTATATCACTGTCAGTAACTATATTACCACCACAAATAACTGTTCCTTTCAACTTCATTTGATCCACTAATGGCTTTAATTTCAGCAACGCACCTTGTAGACGCAGTACAATAAAATAAGTGTGAATGACGAAGCGAATGGTTGAGGCAGTCAAAGATGATGATTATCATAAAGATGGAAGGAGGTTAAAACTCTCGGTGTTCGGATGAAAACTACTTATATTTGGTCAAACAAGGACGGAAACTACAACAAGCAAGAGGAGCGCTTTACTAAGAAAAACATCAGAAATTTTACGAATTCTAACATCGGCAGTTATGATTGGAGCAAATGCAGACAAGTTGCATCTGAGCAGCACACTCAGATGTGTACTAATGCTACAGAAGATTGTCGCTTAAGGAAAACCATTTCCATGGAAATTGTGACCTACAATGGGTAACGTGAGCAATAAGAACGTAAAAAAATGCGCCACGTTATTATATATTACCGTTATTTTATTTGAAATGAAGGTAGTCCTCAAGCAAACATAGATTAATGCAATTCAGTTCAATTTATCAAGTGAGAAAATACAGGCGAGGTCTAAAATTACTCAAGAGTGTTTGTTTTTGTGCCTGCAAATGATGACAAATCTCCTCATTAAAGACGCACTGTGAAGTACCCAATTAATCTTGGTCACAAACTGCAGTGAAATGTTCTAACCTGATGATTGTATGGACTAGTGCAACGACCTCACCAGCGGATGGTGCAAAAATAGTATAGAAATATTTTCTTTTGTTCGTCACATGTTTCGATGACACAGAAAGACTTGTCCCATAGCCAATCTCATCTTACACACTTTCCATGGTTTATCGTTATGTAACATGACGCTAATTTCCCCTCGCTGTTCCTTCCGCTTGACCATGTGTTCTGCCACCTTGGGAGAAAAAAGTTTTCGCTTTCGTAAATGTGATCGAACACTTCGGCGTTTGAAAACTATCATCGAACAACGCAGAACAGTTAGGCTCTCTTTTGGACTCATTCGCGCTACGACGACGGTAATAACACTTTCAGAATATCTAGCGGGGCATACCTATGTATAACACCAGTTAGGTACAACAACAAACAGGAGTGTCATAGATTTACTGTTCTATCCTGAAACAACTCTTAGATGTCTTTCGGTTGAATTTTTATGCCATCACTCTACTTAACAAGCTTCTTAACTTTCTTGGTAATTAGTAATACGAAAACAATGACTTCTTGGACATGCCTTGAAACGTTCTAAAAGTGATTTCTTGAAAAATTTTCGTTTGAAGACCAAGTTTTGTCACTGACTTCTGGAAGTGTCATGTTACTATAGTGAGTCTTTAACCTGTGTTTGAACATTTCTAATAACATCTTTTGTAACCATATCTCTCAGATTTAATAGCAAAGATTTTCTCAACTCGGTAACATTGTTGTATATCGAATCAACCTTTCGATGCATTTCTGGTAAAGGTGTCTATTCAGGTACATTTTCTGGAATTTTCTTCAATTT